>JAQQAE010000704.1:0-30321 GCA_029823295.1 Pseudamia nigra
GGAGAGGAGAGGAGAGGAGAGGAGAGGAGAGGAGAGGAGAGGAGAGGAGAGGAGAGGAGAGGAGAGGAGAGGAGAAATGCCAAAGTAAAGGCTGTGTCAAAAGAAAAAAAACGCCTGCTCGGCTCTTATCCCCAAATAAGTGACACCCACCTCCTGATCAATCATGCCCACACTCTGGCACACTGGCACAATCTGACCTTTGGGTCAGTTTGTTTAGTACATGAGTAGATTTTCCCTACTCCACTAACTTATCATGAACCTAGATACATTACACACTTGACAAGAAAATACAAACTCCTCAGATATTACACAGAGCCATTTGAGACCCATTAAATCCCTTCCTTTGCTCTTGGCTTAATAAAAGGCTGCTGTTATACATATCGAAGATGACGCACAGTATCCAGAACATTACATGCAGTGGAAATGTTATATAAGCGATAGATATGGACTGACAGTAGCATATGCAAAAATGAAACAATCTCAGGAATGACAAAAGATCCTCAAACAAAGTTTTAAGATATCAAAATTTCTTAAAGCAACTTGATCAACAACAAAAAAATCTAATATATAGAATTACATCACCTTTTATCCACTGCATATACACCATTTCATGTTAAAATAAACAGGTGCACAGAGAGGATATAATTCTAATTATACATTACTTGCATGTTTCTTTAGAATTACAGTAGCCAGTTATTGGCTTCAAAATGCAGATGTAAATTGCCGCTATGACCAGAGAATATGGACTTTAATTATGTGATGCCTGCACTTTGATATTTGGTTCTTGTGGTGTCGCCTACATTCTGTGGTTACGCAGATCTAGTTTATGACAAAACCTGTTATGCATAATCCTCTACAAAGAGCCAACTGGAGAGAAGCCAAAGCATTGTACATAGCATTGCAATTTACATTAATGAAATGACCACTGCAAAAGGCAGATTTATTGTTCTTTTTCCTTTGGGATTAAGCCAGTACAGTGCACATTGACATTTATTTGTTGTTATATTTACAACATGTCAATCAGAGACATCTAATCTCAGAAAAGGCCTACTATTATACTTTGGCCCCACATCATATTTAATATCCTCTCTCTGTCCATCTCTCTCTCCCTCAGTTTCATTAGGAAAAAGATTAAACAACTACAGTTCTGAAGTTGGAGCTGTCTGCATGTAGTAAGCGCCAAAAAACACGGCTTGTCAGTGATGATACACATCAAACCATTAGCAATGAGTAAATGCGCCACCAGAGGCGCCCTGTCACAAGAAATCAGCCCTAATTTTCCCTGCGAACCCAACTACTGTACCTCCTCTGCGTGTAAGTGGAGAGTGTTCAGCTGTGATGAGAACACTACAGAAAAAACATGAAAGTCAAAGGTAAGGATAAAAAGACAACCTGAAGAGGACAAACATGTGATGTTCACTGCTAAATCGATACTTATTCATATTTATGACATCGTCAGAATTTGCTCTTATCTCACCTCTTGTTGTTTTCCTTAAGAGACTCTTCAGTCAGTTCTCCCTGATGGGGATGTTCGCCGTCTTCAGAGCCTGGACTCTGCTGTTTACACACGACACATCTTAATAATACATGTTTTCACAGAGATAATCGATTTGTCTAAGGGTAAACAAGAATGCTTGAATAACTGTACGTTGCAAACAGAGGCAGGAGCATTAGGGATGCAAAAAGGGCCCCAGCATGGGCAATTACACAAACATGCCCCTATGCTCAGTGATTTTCTCAATAAAATTATTTTAAAGCAGATAAATGGAGACACCTGTTTCCACTCTGAATTGAAGTGGATAAACGGAGCAATAAAATGTATGTCACAAATAACCCTTCAGTGTTAGATTTAGTGAAAAAGTGGCAAATTTCGACGTGTTTATAACCAATACCGAAAATTTAGGAACTATGTAAAACGTCTCATTTGCAGTGAGTGAAAAGAAAGAATCAATAGCTTTTATCGCATGTGTTCTTTAAGTAATTACTCACTTGTGCTGCTTTAAAACGTACTGCAGGAGGGAAATAAAGGTTCGTAGGGAATGAAAGTTTGCAGGTTGGAGCCAGCGCTGAGCAGCTTCTCCGCGTCTCTCCTCACTCTGTCATGCATCAAAACTCATCAAAGCAGCACATCGGAGAATTCGCATCTCCATCTCTCGTCCTGTCACGGCCTTCCTGCGCGGCTGCGTTTCCTTTCAGTCGTGCAGTCTTTCCAGGAATCCAAGGGATCATTAGAGTTCATCTTTACGCGCATTAAGCGTCCAAAGTGACCAAACAGGATGGACAAGTTTCCTTCTGAGTGAAACACGGTCTGATTTGACAGCAAAATAAAAATAAAAAGTATTCCTTCTAGATCCGTGTGCATCGTCCTTTGGTGGTGAAGTTGGAGTTTAGTCAGATCCACAGCGGTGCGCCCCGGCCTCGGGCAAGCAGGTGTGCATGCATGGATAGGTCCGTGTGTGGACCCGGAGCACAATACAAATCCATATTTGTGAGGGGGATCGTGTGTCTTGTAATGTCTAAGCTCAGGCCTCCTGTGTGACACCGGCGGGCCTGTTGGAGATGTGAGCTGTGGGAAGCTCTGCAGCCACTGCAGCCTCCACGCGTCAACTGTTAAATGCAACATTTTAAAGGTGATTTTATTTCTGTTATTCATTCCTAAAATCCGTAGGATGGGACTCTCATTAGGGGCGAAGAAGCAAGCATCAACACTTTTTTTCGCTGTCCATAAGCACACGGATCACTTAATAGATCATTAACCACCGTTATGCTGCTGACATGGACGCTTTTTTACATCTCGTCTCTCCATTACAGCCCGTTATTACCGAAGGGGGAGAGCCGGCGGCAGGCCTGCCTGCATCTATTAGACGGAGAACTCGGGCTATATTAGACAGCATTAGGACCTAATGGGGCTGCCGCCGGGTCGGCCTCTCCGGGAACAGGCTTTAGAGCAGCACAGCTCGGCACGACTGGCTCAGGGCGCTTTTGAAGTTGGAGATGAGAACTGAAAAGCTTTTGCAAAAAAAAAAAAAATACTTACAACTGTAACCTGAATGGCAACTTTTTGGCAGTGAACCAAAATGATTAGGGTTGAATGTGTGTATCAGTAGTTTATGGGGTGATGTCCAGGCTGCTGCGCGCTCTGCTCCGGCAGTAACAGCTTAAAATAAAAGGTTCAGGATTAATGATCAAAACATCAAATCAAATACGAAATAAATAGTGTACAGACCAACTTTTTTAAAAATCCCTTCGTATAGAAAAAATACAATCACATAATGTGCTGTTATAATACAGGCGTTTAACATTATTTAATAAGTATTATTAGTAGAAACAAGCACAAAAACAATAATAACCGCCTAATAATTTTGAAATAGATTTTGCCTTCATGAAGCGTTATATTTTTAAATATCTACTTTTATTCATTTAGATTTTTTTTCATGACATTTTCTCTTCACAATCATGTGTTGTAAATTATAATACACATAATAAGTATATTCAGTTACACAGGTCGTGGCATATTAAAACATATTCCAACCATGGTTTCCAACTGAATTAAAATTTCAAACTATTTCATAATTTTAGGACCAGACAGTTATGATTTATGCCATGACTTGGCTTCAGACTTCACCCACTGCACTGCTGCACAGCTCAAACTGATTAAGAATTTAACCCAAACAAATAAGCCCTTCATTATCGGATCTTGTCTTTGGCAGCCTCTTCTCCCATCCAGGCTGATCAATAGGCTCTAGTCTCGGCTGTACTCAACCGTGGATATGAGAGGAAAACCAAATGATAATCCAATCGATCCTTCAAATTGACTCCTTTACAAGTAGTTTCCTTTCGCAGAGGAGCCAGACAATTGCGCACACTTCTATTTTTGAGCGGACAATTAAAATACATATCAGATCAATGATTCACACACATTTTCTGCGCGATCGGATTCTATTCTGGTCAAACAACCTGTTAAGCTGTTTCCCCGAGGTGATTCAACTTGTGACAGTCGGTGTTTATCAGACTCAAACGACATATTAATTGTCAGACATAATTTCACGATGTGACCTGTTAAACCGTGCAATTAGCTCGGACATAAAATTCCAAGCGCAAACTAAAAGCAGGGCTTTACGCAGCAGCTCTGCAGCGTCTTCGGTTCTCGTGTTGCCCACGCAGGGGCAGCCTTGAGCCTGTTTTCGGGACATCCCCGTGTTATGATGCCGCTAAGTGTAACGCAAAGCGTCCGAGCCAAGAGGAGGCTGATGTGTAGAAACCTGGGAGTAATAACAGGCTCTGGACCAAGTCAACTTTCCTTTTAGCTTCGACGTCCTGCTCGATACTTAACATGTACTGATGCAGTGGAGGCTTATGTAAACACGTCGAGGAGAGCTGTGATTGTATCAGGGCAGAGATATTTAGAAAACGTTTAGTTCAGTAGAGTAGATCACTGAATTACTTTGAGGGAAAATGCCAAATATAATCTTTATGAGTGCAACAAATTCACAACAAAGTGTTCTTGTCTGCAAGAAAGACCATAGTAAAATTATATGTGTTAAATGTGTTCCCTTAAATGTGTTTGTCGAGCTTTAGTTTCCTGTAGACAGTTAACATGGATTTAATAGATCAAAGGATATGATTTAATTAGTTATAAGTAATGCCACACATGCTTTTGGTTGATTTTTCAATCAATCAAAGTGGTTCAAGCGCTTTGATTCCTCAAACAAGAAACTGTCATATATGACATTTTCTGCAGAGTGAAACAAGTCAAAGTGCACTATAAGAGGAAATTAATTTTAACTGCCCTGTTAATATTGAACAGTTTAGGTTAAATGATTTTGTGTGTCATAAAGTGCAACTGGATCATTTTCTCTAGTGACACATCGACGACGCGCAGCCTTAAATCAGTGCGATCTGTCATCAAGGGAAAGACGGGGAGTCGTGCGTTAAAACATGTCCATGAAGTGAAGGCATTTCTTTCCTCTTCCTCCACTTTCCTCCCACTTTAGGGAAGTCGGTCAGCTGACTGGCTGTAGCTGTCAGAGGCGTATTGTGCATCCCCCACTCCTCCTCCTCGGCTCTCCTCCTCTTCCTCTGTTTGAGCGCAGAGTCCCGTTCCTATTGGAGAGCTGCGCGCTCCGGATCCAGCCTTTCAGCGCGACGTCACGGGCCACTATAAGGATAAAGCGCAGCTGAGTCCAAGCGCAGTCTGCTGGATACCAGAGTGGGAGACAGAGGGAGAGAGAGGCGAGCCTTTAAATCTCTGCGGTGCAGAGCTGGAAAAGCTGCTTCTCAGCGAAAATCAGACGCCCTATTTGCTCTGCTTATTTGCTCCTAATATTTTCCTGGAGAAAAAAAGGGACTTACAGCTAAGAAGTTGCAACGAGGACTGGTGCCGTCTCAGCGACCAAACGTGGTATTTGTTTTATTATTATTATTTATGCTGATTCTTTGTGAATACACTTCTATTGAGTGGACTGAGGTATTTACTTTTGCACTGAGACGCATTGCTTTCTACCTCCTGCCTGGCCTCTGCCAGATTATTCCAGCAGAAGTAGGCTATATGACGCAAACCGTTTGCAGAGCAGTAGTCTGAAAGTTTTCCTCCACTACTTTTTTTCGTTTTCCTTTTTTCCACCAATCCTACGGTGTTTCATGCTACAGCAAGTCAGTGCACAGCTGTGGAGGAGCCAAAAGAACTATTGCATGAAACAAGAAAGGAGAGAAGAGACACTGATTAATAAGTCAGTTTTTGCGACGCTCGCATATCTGCAAAAGAGTCGCGACAACATGAGTGCAGAGCTGAGCATGGGCCCGGAGCTACCCAGCAGCCCTCTGGCTCTGGAATATGTCAATGATTTTGACCTGATGAAGTTTGACGTGAAGAAGGAAGGCCTGAACGGGCTGGAGCGCAACGGTGTGCGCCAGTGTAACCGTCTGCAGCCGCAGGGATCTGTGTCCTCCACCCCCATCAGCACACCCTGCAGCTCAGTGCCCTCCTCACCCAGCTTCAGCCCCACAGAGCAGAAAAACCACCTGGAGGAGCTGTACTGGATGCCGAACGGTGGGTACCACCAGCAGATAGACCCGCAGACACTAAGCCTGACCCCAGAGGACGCAGTGGAGGCCCTGATAGGAGCCACAGCCCACGGTCACCCTCCGCCTCCACATGTTCAACAGCAGCTGCAGCAGCAAGGCGCCTTCGAGGGCTACAGGGGCCCGCATCACCACCACAGTCACCACGGCCACGGCCAGCAGCATCATCACCCATATGCGGGGGGCATCCCACACCACCCCGACGAACTGTCCGGTCACCCGGGTGGACACAACCACCCCCATAGCCAGCACCATCATCACCACAGCCAGGACCCCGACAGCCCGTCCCCGGTTTCTCCAGAGTCCCACCAGCCGCTCCATCACCACCGCCACCATCATCACCACCACCCGCACGGCCACCTGAGCCAGTCGGCGGCGCATCACGGCTCCGGGGCTGGACTCAACGTGGAGGACCGCTTCTCCGACGAGCAGCTCGTGTCCATGTCGGTGAGGGAGCTCAACAGACACCTACGGGGCTTCACCAAGGACGAGGTCATCCGCCTCAAGCAGAAGAGGAGGACCCTGAAGAACCGGGGCTACGCGCAGTCCTGCCGGTTCAAGCGCGTGCAGCAGAAGCACGTGCTGGAGAACGAGAAGACACAGCTGATGAACCAGGTGGAGCAGCTGAAAGCGGAGATCAGCCGGCTGGCGAGGGAGAGGGACGCCTACAAACTCAAGTGTGAGAAACTGACGGGCTCAGGGGCCAGTAACGGGTTCCGTGAGGCCGGATCCACCAGTGACAACCCCTCATCACCAGAGTTTTTCATGTGAGTTGTCGTAGCCTTTTTGTTGTGAGCCCCCTCACAACAAACTTCCCCCTCAGCGTTTTTCCTTTCTCCACAAAAGACAGACTGGCTGATGAACAAATAATAACCCACACCTCCCATACTCTTTATGATTATACTAATACGGTAACAATTATATTCATATTAGAAGAATAATCCATCAAATAGTATTCTCATATATAATCATCTCTCCATCCACGTGTCAACTGAGATACAAAGAGCAGTGTAGAGTGTCTGACCAGTCGCAGCTTCTTTGTAGATTAGTTGCTTGTAGTGAAGAGACTTTTTTCTTCTTCAGAGAAGAGGACCGGCTGATATTGTGTTTTTTGTTTGTTTTTTTCCCTTTAGGGCTACAGCTTTTAAATGATCTGTAAGTAGTGTGGGATGGCGTCGAGGCAGTTGTCTTGTACTTTTGTTTTTCAAAACAATGACATTATGAAACAACAAGTAGGCCCGACTGCGCAGCCTGCAACACAAGATTCACATTCGACAAGTGGGCCCATAATCTGAGAAAATCTCCAAAATCAAGACTTCATTTTATGCAAATTAAACTTCTGTCTACAAACTCATCATGGGGAGGGGGCATTTTATGCAACATCCCATTGATTTATTGCCTGCTTGGTTATATTCGAATATATATTGAAACAAAAAATCTGCATTAAATATTAATCCTGCATGCTGGACATGTACGGTAATAATTTCTATTTTGTACTTTCATCTTCTCGTGTATATTAAGAGCATGTTGTTGATCTGCGCTTCTCCATAGTTTGGGGGTTAGAGAAATGCAAAGGGGACAGAACAGCAGGACTGCCGGTGCAGTATCATATGGTGTGGGTTTCTTTGGGCTTGTAAATATTATGCAACCGCAAAACTGCACAACAAGATAGAGGAGGCTGGTTTGAACTTCTTTCTTTCTTTGAGTTGTGTTTATTTCATTTATTTTTTATTTGTATCATTTGGGGTATAGACTGAGAGAGGAGTGCATTTTTTTTCTGTTGCATTTAAATACAACATTGTGTGTCAAGTGCACTTTTGGATGATGTTTTCAAGTTTTCATTTTGAACTTTGTGCAGACCTCCCTCCAGGAAGACATACTATCATACCATACTGTAATATCATGCTGAATAAGTCTCGGTGTAAAGTTGTTTTTTAATATCTGGACAAAGGTGTGAGGCTCAACAGACACACGTGGCCACAATATTTTAAGACCCCAACTCCATAGCACAGGCTAATGCGCACTAATAAGGCAGTTTTCTATGATACCCCACATACATATTCTGTTATTTTAATTAAATACAGCTAATTTTAAAAAGTGTCCCGTGCTGCTGTTTTAACTCGAATAAACCACACCAAACTCAAAAGCTCTCCTTCCGATTGGCCACCTGTAGCATTTAATCTGTGGACCTATAACGATAATTTATATTTTTTAACATTTTACAAACCTGCAGCATGTTACTTGTCAGGGTTTTTATGTAGAGTTAATATTTAGATAACGCGAGTGTTTTAATACAAAGTTGAACTAATAATGCTATGTTTTCCTGATTTTTTTCCTGCCGGTCAGTAAAAAAGGGGATCCAGGTTGTGCAAACTCTCAAAATGAAAACCATTTGTATGTTATATAATACGTTTTTTGTCTGTTTTATTATTATTTGATGATTCTGGTTCTGCTGGCCAGATGCATAGTTAAAGTTTTTATTTTAATGATTTAAATTAACAAACTGTCAGATCATATCGAATAAGCATGGTGCTTGCATTTGAAACTATTGTTGAAAAGTCATGCATTTAACAATCTTTTCGTTTATTACTGATTCAACTGTGTTGAAATCGAACTGAAACTGCAGCAGCGGGTTGTTGTTTTGTTTTCATAAATTCCATGTACTTTGCGATGATGGGGATCAATTTTCAATCCTGTTTATATAAATAATAGTTAAACACTTAAATTTGAACTGTTCCATTCAGGCTGGTTTCTGTTTTGTCTTATTTTTTGGTTGTTTTTGGAAGAAATTGTTTCCTATTTTGCTTATTAAAGTCATTGAAATGGCAATAATGACCTGTCAGACTTGTTCTTATCCTCATGGGACACATCACTGATAAGGAAGCACACAAGCAATGAATCACATTAACAACATATGACCAGTAATTAATAGTGTCACACACTCACTTCTTGCCAAAAAGTAGTACAGTGTAGCCAGATTTATTTATTTTTTGCATAATTCCCCTTTTCAAATCTATTTTCCTTGTCTTTTAACTTACTGCAATATTAGTTTTAGCCTTTATTGTATTTAAAATCACTATTAAAGTTGGAATCTATTGACCCACAGTGATGAGATGATAACTTGTGTGCAGGGAGATTCCTCTGTAGTCTCCATGCTGCTGGCCTCTGCTGACTTGTGCAGAAACCCCCGCCGTCATCAGAGCGCACTGTAAAAGGAGATCTTTGACCTTGCAATGCACGGGAGAAGAGACGAAAACCTCAGATTTACATTAAGTGGTAAAATAATTTCTAGTGCTCCCGCGTGCGTGTCTTTGAATACATTTAAAGGCTCAGTTCGGCGGTTTGATACACAATCCGGGGCGTGAAAAAGTCGCCTAAAACCTCAGCTTGAAAATAATCCCATGTGCGCCTGCGGGTGTGATATTACGCATGAGAATATGGTTACAGGAATTTATGATTGCCATGTATCAACAGTGGCCTGATACTAAATGTAAACACGCAGTCAAAATATTAAATTTAAACGCCGTTTTGTGTTATTTTGCAAAGTTTTAATGGCGCATTTGTGATTTCTGTGCGCAAAATGATCCACAAACACTGTCGTTCTTCAATCCGCGCGTCCGGATTGCATGACAATTAAAGCTGAGAAGATGGAGGAGAAGGAGATGAAGAAGAAGGGAGTAAGTGTTGATCTGGTCCGGGTCTAGAGTTTCTGGTGTCAGAACATTATCTGCCCCGTGTCTGCACATTCTCAAGGACAAAACCGCCAGGCACGGAATCAACCAATGAGACCCAAGGAGGGCGAGTCGAGTTTACATTCTCTCTCTCTATCTTTCTCTCTCTCTCTCTCTCGCTCTCTCTCTCTCTCTCTCTTTCTCTCTCTCTCTCTCCAGCCTGGGGGCACGAGTGCAGCTGGGGTGAACCAGGAGGAGACACGGGGGTTTACAGTTATCATAATACCACCAAAAAATAACATAAACACCGTCCATTTGGTCTGCTGGGTATAATTTAACATGTTTTGATTTTACATAAAAGCTGATTAGTGTGTGAGAGGGATACTGTCATATGGTGGATTATCACTTCACAGCTCAACACATTTGTTTACGCTCAACGATGCAAAAGGGGGGAAGGGGCCAGTGGGCTAAAATCAGACAAATGATGATAAAAAGTGATTCCCCCAGATTTATACTCCATTAATGACCTACAAGTAACAGGAATACAATTAAGGCTGCAGATAATCACATAACTGCAATATCAGCCTGTCCAATTATATAATCACAATTTAAAAGTCCAGATTAAAGAGACTTTTGCAAATGGGTCCTAAACATGCAAGAATAAATTCAAAATATTTTTTGAAGTGTTTGTATTTCTGCAGGTGTTTGCATTTTTCATGCTACTTTGTATGGTTGACTGGGTGTTTCTAAATGAATAATAGGTGTATTTCCCCTGACAACTAAGCACATACTCAAATAACAATATGCAACATGACCTTTTCCCCAAATCATGCACCCTTAAATTTAAAAAATAAAAAACTAAATATAATGCAGGTTCAAACCCAGCTCGAGCTATTATATTTTGTTGTATTTTGTTCCGCTTGTGTTAATTTCCTCTGCATTATTAACATGGTGCAGATGATGACATTTTCCCACAGTCTTACCTGCAGAGACTATTTTAAAGTTTTGAGGTAGAAGTGCATGTTTTTGTTCCGAATCAGTGAGGTGCACTGTGTCATAAAGTGGTAAGAATGTTAAAAGATAAAGGAAAGAGGAAGTCTGAGACATAAGGGGGAAAGTAGAGAAAAGCATCGGCCTCAGCTCAGCGGAAGAGCCAAGGACACAGTGACCAGGCGTACTGTAATGATTTTAGTCTCCAATCACACATTCACGCCCCCCCACAGAGATCCTATCTGCATTCAGCCTGCTCTGCCAGCCTCCACCAGCTCCTTGTATCATCATCCTCAGCAGCACTGAAGGGCTCAGGGATAGCAGACTGCTTCTGTAAGGCACCACAACCAAAAACACCCCCAAACACAGTAGAACAAGCATCAGTGTTAACTCTCTGACACAAGTATCTTAACCTTGGAACAGCTAAAGGGTCAAATTTACCCCAAACTGTTTTACTAATGATCACTCCTCTGTTTTAATAAAATATCAAGTGCTCCTAGGTTTTGACTCCAAATAAAAAGCCAGATAAATATATGAACATTTACATCTTAAAGGTCCCATATCTTAACACATAGATGTACAGTATATCTCTTGCTTATATGTGGCTGTTAAAAACTTCTGAAGGATGCTGACAGAATAAAGTGTGCGGATATAATTTTTTCCTTGTTTTTCAGGTGCTTCTTTATAACTCTGCCACAGTCTTTGATTTTGTTGTTAGGTGTTGTGTCCGCCCACTTTTGTCACAAAACACTGTGAGTGGTTGAACTGCAGGTCATTTCATGGTGACCCAGGATCGGATTTTGACGCAAAGCTATTGTAAATATAAAATAATAAATGCAGTTTTCACTTGTCAGTTGGTCAGTTGCTCATGGGGGTGGAGCTACTTTTAGAATAAATATGATTGGTTGTGACTTGTGATGTTTTAAAATAATTCTACTCACTCTTAATAATAGGTATTTCGCTGTGGCGACCCCTGAGGGGAGCAGCCGAAAGGAGAAGAAGAAGAACTCACTTATCACTGGCTATGACTTGTGATGTCACAAATCAAAAAATATTCAAAACAGCTTGTTTTTCCGGGCGTCCATCTCACCATATGGATTTATGAGCATGTTCATGTTTTCACAGCTTTTGTTTTGCAACACAAAGTTTACATATATCTCAAAAACTAAAAAAGATGGATTTTCACACTATGATACTTTTAATGTTTTGAAATATTTACTACATTCATCTAACAGAAAGTGCACTAGAAATGTCACGTGAGTAAATTTGACCTGTTTAGCTGTTTATATAGGGAATCCTGGTGCCCTGAGTGTTAAATTTTGGATTTTGTTTGCACCTACCCTTCCTCCTGTTCTACACACTCACAACAAAACAACATTAAAACACGTGCATGTTGCATTATTTAGAGAGCCATGTGAGGTGGTGTTTTTGTAAATTACAGCGCTCCTTTTTTTCTCACAGCCATATGGTTATCTTAATTTCCACCAGCTTATATAGTTTGAACTCCCACTGAGCTATTGTGTTGATTTAATTACATTTGATAAAAAAAAATACATTTAGGTACACACCAAACACACACACACACACCCCACACACACACACCCACACACGCACAAACACGCTCTCAGAGAAGCAGCCCTACCCACTGCCACACCAGCGGTCCATTGACTTTCATTGGAAGTGACTTCCCTGCTACTCTAAATCACAATGATTTCCTGGGGAATTAAAGCAGGCTTTCCCAAGGGATGCACACACATACAACAAAGCATTAACCAGTTACTAAGAGGGTTTTTCAGAGTGTGCATTCGTGTGTGTGTGTGTGTGTTAGAGTTCACCTACAAACACACTGCGAATGGGAGATGAAAGAATTACGTTGCAGTAATTAGTCTTAGTCTGTTTTACTTTGTTCACTGTTGTCAGCGGTATGTTTGACTGTGTTTTCAGGTATTTGCCATCTCTCTCAGGTGTGTGTGTGTGTGTGTTTCACAGTGGCTGCTGGAATCTCACAGTTCTCAGCACACTGGACCCAAATCAGTGGCAATCAATCTTCACTGTCTTCTTCTTGTCTCTTGCTCATCTTGTTCTGCCTTTCCCTTCGTTTTCACCCGGTACTGTCTGACTTTCACAGCAGCTCAGCATCACCGTATCTGCTTTTTTTCTCCTGCATATAATGCCCAACATGCACAAACACACACTGTCTCAAATACAGTACATATATTCAGATTCAAATGTGTAGGTTCTGCTGGGGAGCATTTTAAGTCAGGCATCTCTGGATCCTCCTGGGAATTTTCAAGGTTGAAAAACTTAATTTTCTGCATCTTTACTGCAAAAGTCAAGAAGGGGAAAAAAGATGAACAAAATAATTGAGAAAATGGACAAAAATGATGAACATAAGCAATAAACTGAGTAAAAATGGGATAAAATGTGGAATACTCATTGTAAAATGACAAAATATCAAAACTTTTACAATAAATTACTTCACAAATTATACCCATTGAATGTAAAACGTACCAATGAACAAATTAAAAAAATATATTAATGAAATCCATCAAATTGAAGAAAACATAGAAAAATGAATTAAGGAAGGAATTAAAAGAAATGAACAAAAAATAACTAACAATTAACAAAAAATAAGAGAAAAATGACAGAAATTATTATGGAAATGTACAACAATGTGCAAAATAGAAGAAAATGACTAAAAATGAACAAGATGCTCATTATTTAGGACTTTAAAGACCCCAAACATACATATCTTGTAAAGTTACACTATCATTTGATTATTTTATGCAGGGGAAAATGCATGCACACAAAGACCTCCAAAACATGCCAATGATCTCATCTTAAATGTATGTCTGTGGTTTATTTCTTTATTTCTGTGTGCTGCATAAATCACTGCCATGTCCAGTAGATTATACAGTAATTACATCGACATTAGTGATGATACTATCTCTAAAGGCTTCATTTCAACCACACGAGGAGCAGATGAGACGCAGCCGCTACTTTTTCGCTGACCTCGTCCACCACAGGCCCTCTTTATGATGAATTTGTACCTTCATGGTCACAACGAGTCAATGGTCCGGATGATGGATACCTATGGACATGGCCGCGCCGAGTCGATGAAAGTGACCCATGTGTACATCTCTGCTTCCGGGATGTGAAACCCAATTCCGGGTGGGATTGATCCACGTCTGGCCACTGTGGGGATAAGGCCAGGGGGAGAAGATAAGAGCAGACACCGAGCGGTCAATGATACATTTGAACCATCAACCTCTACTGCAAACAAGAGGCTACCCCCCCCCCCCCCCAGACTTTTAAAGCCATACAGGCCATATTTCATCAGGACTTGTGAAAGGCACTGAAAATATTACACATGGCCGTATGGAATCAAGACGATACATTACACATGATGCAGGGTAATCTGAGCCAAAGAATGTCAAAATATTAGTTAAATGTATCAAAAGAAAATCTCAAGCAATAAACCAGTTTTGTGCCTGAAGACCTGTGGCATTGAATCCAAAACTCAAAAATTTAAACATCATACACATTAATGATTTTCCTACTTAAATGTGTATCAGAGTAAGATATATAGAACAAACACTGAATCTCTTCTTAATATTGATTAAATGTTGGGAACCACAACGTGTGGCTTTCGCAATGTCAAAATTACACAGTAAAACAATAAGCACTGAATCAACAAAGTTAATAGAAAAAAGCAAAACGTAAGCCAAAACTAAATAAAAAAATCAAGATATTCAACCAAATACTCACTAAATGAACAAAGATGAATAAAATATACAAGAAAAAGAATCAAATAAATAAAAAAAATGACAAAATATCCATAATTGAACTAAAAAAACCCAAAATAGTCAATAAAATGATCAAAATAAATGAAGTGAATAAAATTGAACAAAATGATTCATACAAATGAATAAAGTATCCACAAAGTAAAAAAAAATGCACAAAGGACAGAAACAAAACATCCCCAAAAACTGTAAATGAACAAAATCATAAAAAACTGAACAAAATAACTTAAAAAATGAACAGATGAATAAACAAAATGCACAAAAATACAAACACAAGAATTGAGAAGATGAATAAACACGTCTACTAATGAAATAATCAAAACAATGAACAAATATTAACAAATTTACAAGCAAAACTAAAAAAATGAACAAAAAAATGTAAACATAAAATAATGTACAAAATCAATGAGAAAATGAAGAAAAGTCAAGAAAATAATTCACAAAACAACATTAAGATAAAAACAGCAATCTGCATTAAATAATCAATTAAATTAACAATTTTTTTCAGAAAATAAACAAAATAATTAAGAAAATAAACAAGATGATATACAAAAATGGCAAAAAATTTAAAATAAATAAATACAAAAATTGGTGACCCAATAAAGACACCATGACCCATTTGGGTCCTGATGCCAAGTTTGGGAAACATAAGCTTAAATGGTTTAGCTTAATTGCAAAATTACTATTTTATAACATCACATATAATAATGAGTGCCCTTGAGGATAAAACCATGTAGTTCACAGTCACACTGAGTGTTATTTGTTAAAGGTTGGTATTCACACACATCTACATTAAGTTTCTAATATGTAATGTCTTTATTTCACTGCTGGATACTGATTGAAGTGAACTGTTTTTCCTAAGGTGTTGGAAAATGATTATCTTAAAAGCTGAACAATGTATTAACTTGAAATTTCTGGTGAAATTGAACAAAACAGCAGTTGAATCCTTTCATCCATTACCTGAGGTGTGTGAGGAACACTGCATGCCACTTACATGTGTGTTTGAATAGAACAAAAGATTTACAGAGGATGTCCAAGATGATGAAAGTTCTGGATGCCCGTGCACATCAAAAACTTCAGAAAACGTTCAACAAATTGAACAAATCATTAGAAGTGATCAATAACTCGGTATAAGAATATAAATGGTTTAACACTTCATTAAGACGAGGCTCCAGCTCACACCCCCCTCTCAGTAAAGCAGTTTCTGACCCAAAAACAAATCACAGTACCTGATCATTCTCCCTATTCATCTGATCTAACACCGTGTGACTTTTTCCTTTCATCTAAGATCAAATCTGCATCAAAGGAACACATTTTGAGTGACATAAGTTAAGAAAAGAACAACAGAGCTTTGGAGAAAATTGCAATGCTTTGATCAGTGGAAGACCTGAATGGAGCAGTGTGTTGATGCAGAAGGGGATGAGATTGAAAAATGTTTATGTTCAGAAAAAATGTATTACAGCATTAGTCTCACTTTTTAATAATCATACAGTATAAATACGTATATTTTATATATATAAGGTACTTCAAATGTTTGAGTTGGCTTAAGCAAGCATTCTTCATCATTAATCAAATACATTTGAAGCCTATTAGTGTGGTTAAACTGTCTATCAGGGTCATTTTCTTCTCCCAGTACATTATAGATAATGCAGATCATACACCAGTCCATCGAGTACCTGCATGAGCGCCGTGTGCGTGCTGCTGTGTACTGTATCATCTCCACCCTGTGTACTGTTCTCTGGCCTGTTGTCGCCCTAAGATGTGAGGTAAATAATTGAATGGATCCATTAATAAATAAAGTGCAGGGGAGAGAGGAAGAGGAGGGGTGGGGGGGTAGCAATCGGAGAGACAGGTCACTCATCTTCACAATCACAGCGCCAGGAGTGGCATGCCTGCAAACACGCAGCCATGTCTCTTGTCTTTGTCTGTGCTCTTTTACTCACTAGGAGGTGTCTGGACATAATAAGCATTAGCTGCACTGAACTCTGACTCCAAGCTCAGAACAGGATGTGGCATTTCAACACGTTTCCTCTCTGATCCACCGGGACAAGGCTACTTCCTCTAAAACAGGTGGAGGGAGGTAACAGAGAGCTACCACCACAGAGTCAGGCCAAGTCTACCTTCTGCACAGCAAAATTGTTTTCCAGTAGGCCTTGGTAAATTCCAATTTAAGGGGTTGGTTCTTATGTCCGACAGGCTGCCACGGTGCACAGTGCACTGTTTTTAATGGAAAAACCTGCCGGGGGAGCAGTAAGTGGAAAGAGTTTGAAACTGTGGTTTTGAGCCATATAGAATTTTAAGAGGATCCATTATCAGCTACAGAAAAGCAGCTGAAAATTTATGTTACTTGTTAAATGTTGCTCAGGTGCCTTTTTGGCCTTATTTATTTTTGCCTCATTTAGGCTGGTCCTTTATTCACATATTGAATTAATTTCAGACAATAATTCCCTGATATTCTAATGATGTCAGAAAATGTGAGACCAAATAAAGAGCCTCGAACTCTTATATTCATATTTAAAAAACAAGATAAGCTGCCCCCAAACACTTCTCTCAAGTTTCTGGTTTTACACGCTTTCTAATAATTCTACATTAATGCTCGGTTGCTACTTTCCTCATTCTCTCTCACCCATTCACGCATTTGCTCCCTTGCTTTCCTCTTGTTTTCCCTTTCTCCGGGCCTTCTTTTCTATTTTACAGCCCGATCTCTATTTAGATTTCCTCGTTTGGAGTTGCCACGGCGCTCCCCGCTGCCAACATCTGTAAGTGGTTTGGAGGCAAGAGACACTATGGAAAACCATCAAAAAATAAAAAAGAGCCAGAGCTGCTCTGTACTACCAGGGTCAAATAGAATAAAGGCTTCAAAAAGATACAAACGGCTCTGGGATCAGAGGAACAGTCAGACGGCAGGCCTGGCTTACTGAAGATTGGTGGTGAAAGAAGATAAATGTCTGACTCAGGAAAAGCATGTGCCTTATGGTGCTCCAACACTTAAATGGCTAATCAAAAGTTTAGGCACATCTTCACTATTTTCATTTTCTTTTTATTATTTTCAACATTTTATCTTTATTGTGAAAGCCTTCAAACTACACACATGTGAAGTTATAGTAAACAAAAATGTTAAAGAAAAAAAAACTACAGAACATGTTTTATATTTTAGATTTTCCAAACGAGGCACATTTAGCTTTGATGACAGCTTTGCATTCTCTCATCAGATTCATAAGGCCGTCACTCACTGGTTTTCAGTTCATTGGTGTGTCCTGTCAAGAGTTAATATGTAGCATTAATGTTAGTGTGCTTTAGACCATCAGTTGTCAACAGCCCTGTTAGTGCGACTACATTTACTGTACAAATGCATATTATGGCAACAAACACTCAGTTAAGTAAAGAGAAAAGGTAGTTCATATTACCGTATTTTCTGGACTATAAGTCTCACTGTAGTATAAATCGCACAAGCCAAAAAATGCATAATGAGGAAGAAAAAAAATGTATGTAAGTCGCACTGGACTATAAGTCGCATTTTTGGGGGAAATTTATTTTACAAAATCCGACACCAAGAACAGACATTTCATCTTGAAAGGCAAGTTATAGTAATAATAGAATAGAGAACAACAGGCTGCATAGGTGTGTTGTATGCTAACGTAACACACTGATGGTTATTCAGCTACATGAAGCATAAACAATGAACTGAATAGGTGTCTCGTATGTTAACGTAATATATTAACAGTTATTCACATAACTATAAAGAACATAATCTAACAAGTTCACCAAACTCATGATTTCACTCCTAATCGCTAAATTCTTTAAATTCTTCATCCATTCATTCTTCTTGTGAACAACTCCGCCAACTCCGAAGGTAGACGAAGCGCCGCTTCCTCCTCTTTGTGGCTGTCGTCAGACTCAGCATCAGTGCCATTTCCAATTATTCCAGCCTTTCTGAATCCCAACAGGATGGTTTTGTTTGTCACTGAAGTCCATGCCTTGTTGATCCATCCAATGACTTGCTGGAAAGTTGCATGGCACGTCCTCCCGGTTGCCGTGAAGCTGTACTCTCAGTATGAAAATAACAAACATCTGAAATGTTTTAATATATACATGTCTAGTGCCACTGACTGTGATGTCCCCATAACCTGGAAGAGAGACAGAAGGAAGTGGGGGTAACACTAACGTAAATTCAGTCGCACCTGAGTATACGTCGCACCCCTAGCCAGATTACAAAAAAAGTGCTACTTATAGTCCGAAAAATACAGTACGTTAAGAAATAAAGGTGGAAAAATCTCAAGAATTTTGTGTCCCAAAGTGTAGACGCCAAAACCATCAAATGCTATGATGAAACTGGCTCTCATGAGGAACGTCCCAGGAAAGGAAGACCAAGATCTACCTCTGCTGCAGAGAAGTTTATTAGAATTACCAGCCTCAGAAACAGTCAACCTACAGCACCTCAGTCATTGATGGTGTATGGATTTTTCCAGTAGTTGTAGTGCCATTAGTGGGGTTGCTGACTCTGTTCCCACCCTGACTAGTGACTTGATAGAAACATAAATGCATTTCATGCTGTAGGAACACAATTAGGAGTTGTTATGAGTGGACCCCACAGTTTGGGGTTTACTGCAGATTGACCTCAATCACGTGTCAGGTTTGAGGCAGATTGGACTTAAGCTGCAGCACTTTAAAAGAGATTATATTATTGTAAGAGATTAGGGGAAGTAGATACAGTAAAGGAAGCTAATGAGGGGTTTCTACCCTCCCCAGCTGCCAGCCTAATTCAGTGTTCACTGTCCTGTTGATAATACACACTACAATAGCATTACTGTGGCATTAGAGGCTTTACAGAGTTGTGGCACTGAGAGGCACACTGTTGATAGTTGAGCGCACGTTGAGATTCAGATGGATGTCTGTTACAGTGTAGACTACACAATTTCATGTGGGCATATGGCAGCACTTTACACACATGTATTTGTGAAAGAGTGAAATAGAGAAGCAGAGAAGGAGAGTTTGTGTGTACAGTGGGGTCTCATTAGGTAATGAGGATGATTATGCTGCATTAGGTGGTGGAGAAGAGAGGCTGCAGCCACGGGGTGGGAGGGGAAAAGGGAACATGTGTCTGTGATTTGCGGCATAAGCACATACCATTTAATTGACACAAGCTCTTGTTGTCTCCTGATTGGTGCAGAGCTGTCCTCTACATGTCTGCTTGGCCCTCTCTGTCCTTGACTCAGAGGGCAGAGAGACAGATGTGGTGTGAAAGGGGCGGAGTAGGGGAATACAGAGAGTGTGGAAAGGTACTAGACAGAAAGTAGAGAGTGGAATATTGGCCATTAGTAGAAGTGGTTTGTAGGTCAGTCTGTCACAGCCATGTAAAGAGGAAGATGGAAAAGTTTCGTCTGAGTGTCCCCATGACAGATTATTAAGTAACAGTATATGTACTCTTCCAAAGGGGTATTGGACAAAGTACCAGCGCAATGCCTACTGCAGAGGAGCAGTTTGCTGAATGTGTGAAGACAGGCTTCCCTTTGCATGGAGCTGCCCACTCTGTTCCTCGTCTATAAGTAGGCAGGTATTTTTACCCTGGATAAAGTGCTGACCCAGTCTCAGGTAATTACACCCCTGTTGGGCTTTGGCACAGACATGTCAGGGCGGTGCTGAGTGCACCTTACACCCCAGCTATGGGTAAACCACACTTATCTGGCTATTTACAAGCCAGTATAGAGCAACGCTCCACATGAGAGAAAGGGAGGAGGGCATACCTTGGCACCACAAGGAAACCTCTCTCCTGGCAGAGGCCCTCTGACATCCCATCCCATCAAAGAACACACAAAGGACACTAAACACATGAAACCATAGTCGATATTTCTGTGCGGAGTGTAATCAAAGTGAGGAAAAAAGTGAAGTAAATACTGCCAAATTGAAGGATTTTGGCAAAGCTGTGTCTGTGTGTGGTACATTTCCTGGCCTGCATTCAATCCAATAATCCCTAAGAGGGTTAGGCTTGTTTTAATCACTTCTAACATAATAATGTTAAATGATCATGAATGATGCATATCTTTCTTGGAAGCTGTTTTTCAGAGAAACACAATGGCTCTATTAACGTGCCTGGATGTGTTTTTGTTTCAAAATGACTTGAGAGACATAATGGTGAATTTCAATGTGTGTTCAGGTGTTATAAATATTACTGGAATATAATATCACATAATAAAGCAACACATGATCCTATCTAAGCACACACACACACACTTGCATATGTAGGTATTTTAAGTCTAAAACCAGGCCAAAAGCCAGTGGAACCTAGAGGTAACTGAGCGTTGTTCAGATTTATTTTCAGATTTAGACTTATAATATGAATATCACTATTTAATCATTACATGTAACCATTGGGTGTTAGTTGTAAATGCTAGAATTACAAGAACAGTATAATTATAGCGCACGCTAATCTTTTTTAAAATTTTGTCATTCGTGTTGTGCGCAGTGAGTTGATAACAAGTCAGCAGGCAGTAACTTGTTACGTTTGCTTGCCAACTTTAATTATTCTGAACAGGCAGTAACGAAGGTAAAGCCAAACTTTGTGATGTTTGCTCATTATAATGATTATTCACGCAATCTTTTAAACGTGTATTTGCTGCTATTCTCACATCAAGTATTGATTCTTTGACTTGATTGATTTTACATAAATTAACAGAAATGTGACTTTAAAATATTGATCTCTGGTCAAAAAAAGAGCTTTCCAGCTGTCAGGCCTCACTAGCTAGACACCACAGTGCCCTAGATGAACTGTTTTCCTAACATGATCACATTGAATCATTCTTTTAATAAGGATTTCATTTTGTGTAAAGCCGAAACCAAAAACCAACTAAATAAAAGGAACACTCACCACTACAGAGCAAAGCATTACCCTGGTGTTTCATTTTATTATGGTCATACCCAGTATTTAATGTTGTTAGAGTCATTATCATAGTTATGTTTTCGTGCTCTGCCCTTCATTCTTTGCACAGTCTTCCACTACATGCCTCTAAAACAGACAATTCTGTACCAAAACCACTGAACATGTGTTTTTTAAACTTTGTCTGTGAGCAGAGCAGGAAATCTTTGTACACTGTCTTTACCAGAGACTTTCACTGGTATCTATATATCTTCCCCCCCATTAAATGCATGTTCTATGGAAACTATGTGCTGTGTGTTGCTAGGCAAAGCAGAGGTTAAGGGAAATGGCTGTGGTCAAACCATAGTCCTTGAAGAGAGAGACAGGAGGAAAGCCTGGAGAAGAGTAAAGGAAAAATACAAATGGTCAAGCACTTTGCAAATTCACAGTTCTGCATATGTACGCATGAACACATATGTTCACACACATGCACTTATAGGTATATGCATAAATGCACTAGGACTGTTCTAGCTGAGGTGCTGTGTGAAATAATATGCTGGTGGGAATGTGCCACTGCACGTTAATTCTCCCTTCACGCTTGCATTGAGGAACACAGAGCCTCTAATTGATGCTAAACAAACTGCTGACCCAGACTCAGGATGAAGGTCTGTCACTGATGCACACACACACACACACGCACACACCCCCACACACCCACACACACACACACACACAAACATGCACATAGTAAAATGTGCAACTTGCTCATGCATTTACAAAAAGTGAACATGCACAGCTCCAGTGGAATAAATCCAAGTTCTGCCAAATTATCATATACCTTTTTGCATTGTGTAAAAGGCTTATTTAGGTGCAGAGCTTGAAAGTCACCCACCACATGCACAAGAATGAGACTCATGGATGCCACTATGCAATGTCCTTGGGTTTTGGAGGTACATATGACAGGGTGTGTGCGTGCATGTCTACCTGTGTGAAGAGAACTTTCAACGGGTGGGGGACTTGAGAAGGTAAACCCTTACTCATCCATGTCACACACACAAACATCTCAACATACCTATACATACATCAGCCCCTAAAGGAAGCTCCAGGGAGGTACAATGACTTCTTTGTGTGGGCCAGATTTCCCATGTCTCCCTGCTCTGGTACACAGATAGATCATCTCAGTATAGCCTGCTGTATGAAGGGCAAGTGCTTGCACGTCGTGCGGAGAGAAAAAAGAAGGAGGGAGAGAGCAAAAGAGTGGGAGAGAAGTTATAACACCAAACACTTCTTTTCTCTCTCTTTTGCACTTTCCCCTTGTCTCCCATGTCTCTTTCCTTTCTCTCTCTGCATACCCTCCCCCTTTTCTACTCTTCTCTCCACTGAGGAATCCAGTCTATCCGTTGGGACTGGAGCTCTTTGAAGGTGATCCAGAACTGTACTGCTTGCTGCCTTTGCTGCCGTGGCTCTCCTTTCTCTCCTCCACTGCCCCCCCTCCCCTTACCCTCAGCCTCCACTCCCACCCCTCTGCCCTCAGGGGGCCTGGATCCCGCTCAACCGAGAGCAGCCGTGCTCCAAATCCAGGCCCAGGCTTAGCACTCCTGCCGCAGGCCTCGTTGGCTGTCCCGCTGCACCGCAGAGAGGCAGAGAGGTGGGAGGCCTGGGAAGAGAAGTGCAAGGGGGAATGAGAGAAAGATGCAAAGAAGGTGGGGGGTAAAAAATGTGTTTGGTCACATCCACATTTGGCTTTTAAGAGATGAGAGATTAGAGGGCAGAAGCTACACATGCTACTAAGCAAGTTCCTCTGAGCCAAACTCTCCCTCCTTTTGAAATCATCTCTCCCTTTTCCTCTCTCCTTCACATAACTGTTTATTTTCCCTTTCATTTCATCCTCACACTCCCTCCCTTTTTCCATCCCACTTCCCTTCCCCTCTTCTCTCCATCCCAAGGGCAAGCTCTTCACAGACTAGTCAGACTGGTTTCTTTGGCACAACTCAAACACACAAACACACACTGGGATGCCAACATACACTCATACGATGCATATTTCTTCACTTTAACAGAGGGTCCTTCACTCAGTGCTCAGAGACGAGCAGGAAAAGACAGAGAATGACAAACAGTCAAAGGAAGAAAAAAGAGGCAGATAAAGAGAGGGAGTGAACTGGAGGGATGTGCATTCCTTTGGCTTCTTTGGCTCGGGAGCACAGGAGACGTGTTGCTGGCTGTTCGGTTTATTATCCCCAAGCCATATGGGTTGGCAAGCTTTTGGGGTGTGGTGGGATATGTGTGTGTGTGTGTATGCGTTTGTGTCAGAGCTAAGCAGAGAGTGTGATTATACTTACATTATGGCTTTTATCATCTATCTGTGCGAATTTGAGGTCACAGCCACTATTTCTTCAATAATCTGGGGAACCACACCTTCAGATTACTGCGCACAATAAAACATAAACAGTTTCCTGAACTTTGCAGCGTGCACACATTTAGATACATGCAAACAAATTCACAGTAGCTGGTAATTTCATCTATTTGTGAGTTTAATGGTTTCATTGCAACTTAAATGTGGTCACGCGACGGCATCGTGCAGTACGCCTCATAGTAATTCAGTATTGAGGACCAGTTCACATTTATTATAACTACTGTATAGTACAGAACAAATTTTGAACTTGAGGTTTTAGGATTACACGTCTGCTAAAAGAACATCTACTAATGAAAATCACTGATGCTCAGCAGGTCCAAAATAGGCAGTAAATCACTGAAACTGACTCATGATATTGTAAGTAAATTTGGGACATTTTTAGGCTTCAACAAGAGAAGAGCCATCAGGAGGGCCTTGCATCCCTACCTGGGGGTACTGCAGCATATAATATGGCCATTATATATAAGGCACTTTAGGCTGTTATACACCAGGAGTGTGGTAAAAATGCAAAATGATTCTTGACAATTATTTTGTATCAAAACTATTTGCACTAGTGGCAATGAGGTGTGCATCATTGTTTTGACATCAGTTCAATAAATTATCAAAATATTCAGCATTTGCACTTGCTCATCTGCAGCTGTGTGTCTTTAGTCTAGGTCTCCATTGTCTTCTGTTCATTTAGGTCTATGTACAGTGCCCAGGCAAGACGAAACACAATCAAACTGTGTATGATATTACGGAATCTCCTCATTATTCTGATGAACTGTTTACATCCTTTACTTTAGTCCTTCACTTACATGTCTTTGTTACTTCTGTGTTTCCTACAAAATAGTGTGACTAGAAACTGGTTCAAATGATGTCCATTGCAGACAAATGACTGGCACGTGCCTTCAATTGCAGCTCAAAGTTTTAGCCTTATTCCAAATAAATAACACCACTTTAACATTTGCATTTTGCATGAAAGTATGAACTCATGACATCAACAACAGCCTGAAGACATAATAATGTGGCAATTTAATATACGCACACACAAAAACACACTGTTGGTATGTTTGAAATCCTTTACACTTACATTGTATTGTGGTAAGTCCTGAGACAGTGAGAAAACAGTGAGAAAACTAAAAATTTGAATGCAAATTAAAAGTAAATTGACAATTATTCATTACATAATTGATTAAAGTACTGTCAAAGTGGAACCAAGCAGTTTTCTTTACAGTAGTTTGTCAGTTGCCACTTTCGGTCATTAGTATACTGCTCTGTTTTTGTATCATCTCTGAATAAGTTTGATCTGGACATCTGTTTACAACATATCACAGTCCACTGGCTACAGTATGACTTTGTTAGTCTTGTCAAAACTGTCCCTTATGTTAAAAATAGCCAAAATAACAAAAATACCAAAGTTGGTAGATATTTTACAGCTCATCATAAGCTCTATGAGCACATCTTTTACTTTGTGCATCCCTCAGTTATTTTCATCCAGTGAAATTCTTCTGTTACTTTCCTCTTAATCACCACTTTCTGGCTTCTCACTGCTCTGCCCCTTTAACGTCACAAGGGTCAGCAGCAGTGTGTGTGTATGGTGTGTGCCAGAGTGGGGCAGCTGTTGAAGGTGTATATACCTTTTGTGTGTTTGTGTGTGTGTGTGTGTGTGTGTGTGCAAGGAGCAAGCTATCTATAGCCTGTGTATCCCTGGGGATTTGAGTCTTAAACTCCATATTCATGACACATCACTGTGGGGATTAGAAGGGCATCATCAGATAGAGAGGCTTACGTCAGCGTGCACACACAGACACACACATACAGATGTAGAAAATAACACAGACACACTCTTTGAGTAGCTGTCTCACCCTGGAAAGCACAACATTCACACTTTTTATGGAAGTCCTTTAATTATTACTGAATGAAGTGGCTCTCCTGCACACATTCATCAACCAATGAAAGGGTAGAGAAGACATGAACACCTGCTTCTCTCATCACAAACAGTCCGTTACGCAAAGCACTGAAAATGACTGTTTCAGTGCACTAACTCATTTCAGTGACAATATGAGGAGTGATTGTTTTATTATTTGAAAGCCGTCAATGTTGGACTTTTATTTCAAACCAAGGACTTTTAATTCAAACACTTTTTTGCTGGACTGGAGTCAAAAATTTTGAGATGAGAACAAACCAAAATGTGTGAGATGGGTGGGGGTTGATTAGGGCCAAGCCTCATGGAAGTGGATCTGGAGGGGAGAAGGTGGCGAAGGAGGGGCTGATAGTGCAGGCAGTGTGGGCCTGTGTTGTGATTGTTGTTCATTAGTGTGTGTGTGTGGGTGTGTGTTCTTATCTCATCTGGTCCACGGGGCAGGAGCATCAGAGGAAGCACAGCCTTTCCTTCCTGTGTCTTTCACACTGTCACAACATCAATGAGCCATAAAACTCACTGTGGCACTATTCAACATACATAGAGAGAGAGGAAGGGAAGAGAGTTTGCAAGTGGAGAACATATGCATGTGATTTGTGGCATGTGGTGAATACCATTTAATTGAAAAGCTTCTTTTGTTTAGCGCAGAGTTGTTTTCTGCTGGATATAGGGAGCTATTGAAGGTAGAATGGAGAGGCAGCTGAGGTGAGTGCAGAGGAAAAGTGTCAGAAGTGGCCTAGCAGCAATAGAGGGTACTGGGACAGTGATGTTCGGTATGGGCTGGTGCCCTCCACGGGGGAGCTGAGGAAGGACACCTCTCTACCCTACATTCTGCACCTGGTGCTGGGTTCTGGCAGCCAGCCATTCCCCTGCTTCCCCATTTCACCCTGTGCTATCTATCCACAGCTCAACAGCACTTCAGCTTCCCTCTGTTGTCCCTCTCTGTCAGTGACACTATCGTTCATCTGCTGGAACATTTACAGACAGGACGGGTTTCCCAGTTGTACTCAGGAGCAGAAACAGGGCCACTGAAAAATGCTATAGTGAATAAATCCCACTACAAGCAAGATGTATTCAGATGCATCAGTAAAAGTAGTAATAGCACCTTTCACTACAAGTAAAAGTTCTGTCTTCAGAATGCAAACTTTCTATCTCTGTTTAGTGCACAAGAAGAAGCATTGCATTTAATTTTAATCATGCAATAAATGGCTGTTGTCAGTGTGTTACTATTAAATATGATGTTTTTGGAGCCCTATTATGGTTGCATTCATGTTATGTCACAGCAAGAAGTTCCTGGGTTTTTCTGTGTGGAGTTTGCATGTTGTCTGCGTGGGTTCTCTCTGGGTCTCCTCCCACAACCAAAAACATGCACTAGGGGTTAGGTTAATTGGTCACTTCAAATAGCCCATAGGTCTGAATGTGAGTGTGAATGGTTGTTTGTCTCTATGTGTCAGCCCTGCGATGAACTGGTGACTCATCCAGTGTGTACCCTGCCTTTGCCCAACGTCAGCTGGGATAGGCTCCAGCACCCTCCTTGCAAGGAATAAGGGGTAGAAAATGAATGAATGACAATGTCATTATGAGATTTCAAATGTGTCACACTGTTGCCCATAAAGATGGAATCATTTGTTCAGTAATTACCTTTGGAAAAGATTGATCTATAAAATTTTTAGAAGATATACACTTTATTCATCAAGAATACATCACATGGTCATAAACATTTAATAGGAAGAGGGAAAAAATATTTTATTCCAACTTTATGGGCAGCAGTAGACAACAAAAGTATAGAACAAAATCAGCTGAGATGAACAGTGACGCAACAAAGTCACTATACAGCATGTAAACAATTTGTAACTTCATTAAGGTTTAATGCACTTGATTTCTATTTCCCATGTAAGGTGAGAGAAACAGGGTAAATATGTACACGGGTGCTGTAAACTGAAATCACACACACACTAGTTCCATGGTGGTCTGAGGTGGAAACAGTGCCAAAACAAGAGTTCATTTCAATTTCCTTTCTCAGGCTTGATTTCGATCTGTCAGTACAAAACTGAGTCGCACCCATCTTCTTTTTTTGTGTTCTTCCCAGATGTGACGCTGCTTTTTAAGTAAAACATCCTGCCTTTATCTCACCACAAATTTCATTCAGAATTTTCTCTCACTTTCTTTTTCATTCATTACTGCATTTGCGTAACCCTATCACCTCACCATCTGACAACTTCCTAAGACTTCTCATGACTAACAGTAAGTGAGTGATACAGCTCATCTTTGGTTACTTCCTGTTTCCTGAGACCTTTGAGCGCTGTTTCCTGTCAGTGCGACTTCTGTGGAATTGTCATTAGAATACATTAACATATCTACCACAGATAAATAGGACGATATTTCTATCTGTTGTTAAACTGTCAATGCTGCTTGTGTGAAAGAGAATCAAAAAAAGAAGTGGGAGGGAAAGTGAGACCCTAGAATGACTGCTTTGCAGATGAATGCTTATTCCAAAAAGTCAAGTTACCGCTAGTAAGTCAATTTATGACTGAACTCATATGATATTTGTAGTGAAGATTTTGAAGGAATTCAATAAAAAGCTTTAAGTGTATTTTGGCATACTGGAAGTTCAGTGGATAACTTCCAGTGAGAAACTGCTGTTTTCACTCACTGCCGACATTTACAGAGGAAGGCAAAGGATAAAGAACTCAGTCACATGAGAATGTAAGATAAGGTAAAATACACATTATTGTCCACAGGGAAACTTGTCTTAGGCTCAAAGGCACCACATCACACAACAAAGTCCTAAATACATGCAGCAGGCACATTCAAGAGGATCAAACAATGTTCTTCAGAATGGTTTCAGATAATGAACGTAACACAATCAAACCATTAGATACTGAGATAATAGAGGAAATACAAAATGACTAGTGTCGATTATTAAGTTCTTCTACTTGTTGTTATACTGATTTAGGATGGATTCAGTTCAGTCTATGATTCTCAACATGGTGCAATAATAATCACCTGAAGCTCATTATCAACAAACTCAATGAGCTTGTAATAGATAAGAGGAACAGGAGGGCCCTGTGTCCTGCTAAGCTCTGTTCTGCTCTTTGCGTCTTGTGTTAGTGCGCCAGTTCACGAAAAAAAAATGATAATAATGTCAACTTCACTGTACATGTTTGCATGTTTGGCAGTACATCCATTTTCAACTTGTTTCCAAACAGAGCCTTCTTTCTGTGATGCAATGTAGTAAACACTACATCACCATTCCAGCCAATGAAGCTGATTTTGATATACTGTACATATATAGAATTCTAAGTTGTAGTCATTATAGAGTACAGTGTTTGAACTTTAGAGCAGCTGTTGCTACAAAGAAGCCAGAAAATCTAAAATGTTGATGTCTCAACAGATCTTCAACCCAACAGCACAAAAAAGATCTATGAAGTCAGCACTGTGTTAAAGTGGGTGCCAAATACAGTATTAGTGTCTCACCCTCTGTTAGTGTTAAAGAATGGCTGGAAAAGTGTTTTTGCCACAGTCAAGTGGACCTTTTACACTTCTGGATATAGAAAGAAAATGAAGCTATTGCCAAAAAAGTGTTATTGACAGAACAGTGACCTTTGACCAATCAATTCTAATGTGTGAGCCTCATGCAAGAACTATTTCTTCTTCTTCTTCTTCTCCTTTCGGCTGCTCCCCTCAGGGGTCGCCACAGCGAAATACCAAAATGCAAGAACTATATACACTAATAAATTTGTTCTTAAATGTTACATATAATTGATGCCGGTGAACTTGTTACATTTACTATTTTGTTCATATTTTCAATTGTCTTTCAGATAAAAAGTCAATATAACAGTCCATATTGGTTGTAGGAATTGTGTTAATTGGTTTGCTGGAATTTTAATTTCATTTTTCACTAAGTCATTGCATATTTTATTAGTTACATGTACATGATGGTTTGTAGACAGTCTAGTTGGCAGAGCTGGTGGCACAGCTGGCATTCACCAGGTTTACGTGGATCACTTTTCTGATCGCTTTTCACTCAGTTTTCTGAAGCTGACATGGCAGCTTTCATTGTATTTTTACTAAGAAAAGACATAAAAATATCCTTGCATGAGGCCGATTGTGCTCACGAAACGGAGATGTACAGTGGCGTGCACACACAAAAACATAATCCCTCCCACTACAACTGTCGTCATTGTTAAAAACAGAATCAAGCATGAAACAAACAAGAATGTGCTTTACAAATACACGCGAACATTGATTAGAATTTGGCTTGCTATTAAAGACACATGCAAATATGACAAAGAGCTCTGTTAAGGAAAGTTTAATTTATTTTCAGTGGCTTCACAAGTGCAGTATGACTATCAACAGAGTCACACAATGAGATATATAATAATTTCTCACTCATATCTTCCAAATGTTAAGTTTTCTGATCACCAAATGGCAGTTACACAACACAAGTGATGAGGAGGGAGGTGTTGCTCTAAGCCAGAGGAAGGGTGTGTGAGTGTAAAATAACACCAAAAACTACACCAAAGGAAGAGGGGAGATGGAGAAAGAGTGGGAAGAAAGTGGGAGATGGAGAGGGGGGTACCCAGCCGGCTGTTCCAAAAACCTGT
>JAQQAE010000705.1:0-30309 GCA_029823295.1 Pseudamia nigra
CATGTACACACTACGAAGTCATAAGCCAAGGTAAGAATACATTCTAAATCATTTTTAGAACTAATTTCATTCATTCTATTTCAGAATGAATGAAATTAGTGCAAGCGGCCAGCGCTCTGACTTCCGGGTCATTCTTGTCGAGACCCGGAAGTGACGCAGGCGTGACCCGGGTGTCATTGTCCGCATAATTCGTCATTAAGCGGTTCAATTTTTTTGCAGTTTTTTTTCGTAGGTATCCGAATTTTTCGTTGTCAGAAGCGGTCGTTGTCCGAGGTTCCACTGTACTGCTTTGTACAGAGAATGTGAACCATTGCTTCACACACGATTCCACACCATCTTCAAAAACACAAAATGACAACGTGTCTTTGTAGATAGTGTAATTAACTTCACACCTCACCGAAATAAAAAGTAATATTACCTTGTGTCGGGGTCCAACTTAGACACAACTTCAGAGTTGTCCAGCAACTTCTTTAGACTTTTGCATAACTCAATGTTAGTGTTTAGCCTAAAAACAGAGGTACAAACTTGCTTATTTGTCAAAATCTACTTAAATTCTTGAAGAAAACATGTTAAAATGTGTCCCCAGTGAAAGTACGTTACATGTGCAGTAATGTGTATTTATGTTATAAAGATCACACTATAAAGGGCTTATAATGACCATCTCACTATATTATTGGGTGAATTCAACAGATAATTGCTGAGTACATATGGAATGTATCGTAAGTATGAATATGACCAAAATATGAAAAGCAAATGTACAATTTCTTGAAAAGTAGAAAAGTTAGAACAGTAGATGCAATGAAAAAATTACACGAACAATACTGGACACAGAAAACATGGCTCACTTTCCACACCTGAATCTATAGCAGCACCAAATTAAGGCAATAAGAAATTAAGAAATAAAACACTGCCTGCATCTCTGTAGTTTTGAAGAACTTGAAGTCTGATACAGAAACATTGCAGTAAGAGTGTGATTAGAGACAAAATAAAATGACTGCTGTTCTTCCATCTTCACATGATATGGTCAAATAACAAAACCTCATAGTGGATAATAACCCATAACTACTGACTCTTACTTCTCCACAACTGTGCCAATCTCTACACATGTCTTCTCTGCAGCCTCACGGAATCCTGGGTCTGGATGTGCAACTTTTACAAAGTCTGCCTAGAGATGCAGAGAAAAAAAACACACACACACACACTCAACGTGTGGCAGATCAGCTTCAGTCACAGACAGACTCAAAATGCCCAAGGATAATTTGCTTGCATTGTATTGTGACAGCTGTTTCCTAGTTCTAATGGAAACTTTTAAGCATATCTCGGGTGTTGAACTCACCAGATCAGCAACTTTACATAGACCATCAGAGAGCTGATCAAAAGCCTCCACTGTCTGGACCCCTGGAGAACATGTGCAGGCCTTTTCCACCAGTCGCTCTGTGTTTCTCAGAGCTGCTTTTGTGGCCACCTGGAAACCTGCAGGGCAGTTCAGCTCCGGCACTCCAAATAAACCCTGCAGACAGAGGTCACACATCAGCACAAATGCAGGACATGAATAGAGTGACTCGGGGTGGAACTGAAGTGCACATTCAAGAAAACACAAACCACGCTTTTCTCGAACAGGTCCAGTCTCCTGTGAGGTCTGGAATTAAACGCAGCTCCAACAGGTGACCATGTTGTAACATTTCTCTCAACATGTGTCCACACGTGCCGGTGCTTTACCAGGTAAAGCAGCCTCTTCAACGCGGACATTTGAACGGTGTCTGCCGCCTGTTGTGACTATTGAACGGACAGCTTCTCACAGGATGACCGCAGAGGACATGCTCGACTTTAGTATCGACATTAGTTAATGAACCAGACAAATGGCTGGAAAAATACGAAAACAAATGATAAAAACCAGTATTTTGTTCTGCTGTACCTGTTAACACGATAACATTCACACGCCAAAGCACTAAAGCAAACCCAAATGACTGTTCAAATGGCTACTTTCGATACAATTCTGATTATTAAATTGTGTACTAAAGAAAAATTCAGTTGGAATCGTCAAATATGTAGTAGTATTTCGTTTATTATACTCACTGATTTGCATTTTTAATGGATAGCTATGAAATATATTAATCTTCCCGAAACAAATAATTGAGTCGAAAGTGCGACAGGGAGGAAACGACCTGTCCGTTGCACGATGTCGTCATAAGAAAGCGACGTGTGCCTTCACATTTCAAGTCAGGCAGCAGATCTGGTTAAATGTCTATAAAAGGCTGGTTTAGTTGGTAAAACACATTAAAAGCATGAAACAAGCGTCAAGTTTGTGACTGATATGTATATATAAAATTACAGGTGTAAAAACGCCATCGTCCCACAAACTTAATGTGTATATACACGCCAAGTAATGTCTGGCTACTACACTTTATTTTCTATTTACATGACACTGTCAAACAAGTCCAATGTTGTTTTCAGACTATCAGTGTGACTGCAAAATTTACATGTAACTGAAGTCATGTGTTTACTTGAGATAAATCACAGCTCGGTGGTATCCCTTCGTTGTGCTTTTGTTCTGAAGGGGTAACTAATAAATGAATGGGTTCTTTATGTGCAACCAGTCTAAACATTCACCTCTGCAATTACACTGTTGGTTTAACACAATGAATTATTTAACCATGGGACAAAAGACATTTGATTAGTTGGAATCAAGTCAACCACAAAACAGATGTGAAATTTCTTTTATTAATAAGAGGCATAACTCATTCATTGCACTCCACAACCACATTGCTTCAACAGTTTTTCCTGTGAAATCTGTTTATTAAAGATGTAGTACGAAAAACATTAAGCAAAATTTCCATAAAGCGACTGTATTTAGAAACGTCCCCATAAACAAAACTAAACCATGTGACTGGCAACATATTTTAAATCAACTCTGAAAAAGAATTTAATACTGCAAGTAGGTAACACAGGATAATAAAAGGTCTTCCCAATATGAGAAATCACAGTATTTTGCAATAAGTACTTTTGGTTACTTGTACTTGGCAAAAAAGGTACCAATTTGTGACATATGGCAATAAAATGCAGTTAAATTTAACAAAAAAAAAAAAAAAAAAAAAAAAAGAGAAAAAAACCCTCAAAATTAAAACTTAAATAAACACATTGCTACTGACTGCTCACCACACCTTTCAGACAAGGTCATTCTCAATCACATATTTACATCAATTCATTAGAATACAACACAAAACTAATAAAAAAAAATGAAATGGTATTGGGGGAAAAACTTAAGTCATTTGGCTCATATCAACTCATGATACAGTCATTATGTGTGTGGATTTACAAAGGAGTGCTGTAGTCAAAACTCTGAACATGGATTCGTTTTGTCCCAGTGAGTGTGCTTGGACATCTGCTGACCTGGAATTGTTTTTTTCTTTTACCTTAGCTCAAAAAAAAAAAAAACAACTGCATGTCTGAGACTACAGTAAACTTAGTTGACCCCTGAGTTTCTAATGCAAAACTAGTGTATGAAATACCTCAGTACAGTGTATTTTAGTGCAAGCCAGCAATATGCTTGATTAAACAGAGGTATATTAGATAGCACCCAAGCTGACAAGATTCCCCAGAATGGTTACTCTGCTGGCCAAATTGCAATAAGCAGTATGGGAGGTGGGGGTTTGCTCTGTATCCTTGTGAAAACCAGCAGTTCAAATGCTTGAATTTGTATTCCATCTATAAACATGTTTTTCATAGAAAATATAAATATCCCTGAATGAAACAGATTCACAGCATTTTCTCTCGAGGACTCCAGTGCTACTACCATAATGTGGCCATCAAGTGTCTTTAAGGTCTTCAGTTAATGTCCATCTTTTCTCTAAAGTCATCCAGCTTATAACTCCTTCATTCACTGTCATTATAATTTACCGTCCGCTTCCCTCTGTTCCGGGTGTTCACACGCGTATTTCGCCTTTTGCCATATGACTCGTCACTCTCTTCCTCTGAAGTAACACGTGTGTGACGCTGCCTTAGTTGGCGGCTGGCAGTTCTTCCACTGTTCCCAGACCGTCGATGACTTCTCCTCTTTGGACTGCTGTGGGACCCTGAGCTGGAGAATGAGTTTTCAGAGGCTGAAGACGACTGCTCACTTTCTGAGTCAGAACTGTGATTGCTGCTGCTGTAGCTTTCCATTCCATTGCGTTTTGGCTGCCTCACATTCTTCTTCCCACTCTTTGAATGACCAACATCCTCTTCACTAGACTCGGACTGGTTAGTAGTGTCTTCCTCATTGCTGTTATCCTTCTTAGGATGTCTGGAAGAGTCTGACCTGTTATTTCTGTGTTTCTTCGTCACTGGAACCTTTTCGCCATTCTCCTCTCCGTCTTCAGAGTCTGAGGTGTAGATGCGTTTTCTCTTGGAAGACAGCTGATTCCTGGTTTCACTGGGAGAGGTTCTGTTGGTCTCCTGCTTTTTATACCTCTCTTCCTGTGATCTGTTGCCGTTCCTCTGTTTACTCTGGCTCTCACAGGCAGACTCTTCCTCAGAAAGCGAGTTGTCACTGACGTATTTCTTTTTGGGCAGAACACGGAGTCGTAGACGTCTGTTTGGTGTGTTATCTGAAATATCCGATTCCTCACTGGATGAGCCAGTGGAGCGCTTCCTCCTTGACTTCCTCTTGGGCTTGTATTCTTGTTCAGAACTCTCCGAAGCCGAGGTGTTGCCTCGGAGCCGTTTAGATCTGCTCTTGTTTCTTGTAGATCTCTTTGTTTCAACCTCCAAGTCCTCACTAGAGTGATTGCTTTCCATTTTCCATTCTACATCTCTAGTCTGCTTTTTCAAATGTGTGCTGGATCTATCTGGAGTATCACTAAGTTCCTCTGACTCTGCACCATCATGTTTATTAACTGAGGCAGATTTTTGTTGGCCTTGGCTTTTTGATGACAAAACTTTACTCTTTTTCTTAGAGTCCTTGAGCACAGAATCTACATTTTTTCCGTTTTGATGTGGGTGTTTCTGTGATTTGTGTTCTTTGTCCTCTTCCTCTGAGCTTACAGGAGGCTTGTGTGGTGAGACCCTGTGTTCAGTGTCCTCTTCATCCTGTTCTTCCACTTCATGCTTAATCCGGTTTTTCCCTGTGCTTCTTGAGAATTTCTGAGACACAGCTGCCCGTCCCTCCTCTTCTCCAGAACTGTCATGTGAAGATTCCTCTTGCTCCGAGTTGCTGTCAGACTTGTGATGTTTTGATCTGTGTCCATTAACATGGGACAAAGAATCTGTAGATAAAGAGGAAAAGTCAACGAGAAACTGAACACAACATATTAAAAACTATACCATTAAAATTACAGTTGTTTGGTGAAACTACTAACATTACCTTTAGGTTTTGCAGAAAGCGCCCTCTGTTTGGTGGGTCTCACATCTCCATTCTGCTGATTCTGAGAGGAGGATGAAGCACCACTGGAACTGCCATCTTCCTCATCCTTGGAATCATCTTCCGATTTCTTTCTTTTCTGAGAGGCTGGAATGAAAATCACACAACTAAATAAGAATCAACTGGCATTGAACTCTTCAAGTATATTTTGAAATTATCCAAAGGAAGAAAGAATGGAATTACTTTTTACATTTGCTGGACCACAGGGACTATTATGTGACATGTTAGTTTAACAGCAGCCTGACTCACCACCAAAAGTGAAAGGTGTGTAAAGGGTAGCGTGAGTAATTGTAAAGAACGTTTTATATCGACACGGTCTGAAAAAATAGATGTGGATGTTTTAGATTATCACTAGTAGCCGTATCTTATTTAGTATTTTGGGTGAAATGACATTTAAAGTCACAAAAACAGTCAAATGCTGTGTGTTATCAAAAACACCCTTTGGACAGTTCTGCTCACCTCGTGGTGAAGGCTCCTCATCAGAGTCCGAGCTGCTCTGAATCACAGCTGTGCGTTTGCTGACCCGGGTTGTATTGCGAAGGCGGCTGCTACTCCTAGTTCGTTTCTCTTCTTCGTCTTCTTCGTCTTCTTCCTCTTCCGAAGCTTCAAGGAGTTTGATTTTGTTCACAGCTGCCCGTGCTGTCTTTCTCTTAAGTGACCTGCGGACTGTCATGCTCTCTTCTTCCTCTTCCTTGTCTGACCCCTGAGACGTAGTTCTGTCAGAATCATGATTACGGCCTCTCTCCCTGCGAGACGTTCTGCAACGGTGACCATTCATCTCCGTTTTGTTTTCTGAAAACATGCAGAAGAAGCACGAGTCTGATAAAGGCACTGACTCATAGTGAATAATGCTTAATATTCAAAGAAAGTAATGCCCTAAGCTCATACACTTAAGATCTCTAACTTCTGGTTTATACCTGTTCTCTTCCTGTCTGCTGCAGCACTGTTTCGTGTCAGCCGTACACTTCGTTTGTTTTTTGTTCTGCTGGGGTATCGACAGCCTGACGAGTGGGGAGACACCTCTCCATCCTCCTCTTTACCTCCACTATCATATTCCTCCTCCTCTTCTTCCTCATTGTCATCACTGTCACTTTCATCAACTACCAAAATGAACACATTTCCAAGAATGAATTCTTCTGACAGTTTAAATCTTAATTTTTTGTGTGAACACTTCCTGACCTTTTTTCCTCTGCTTGGTACATTTGCTTCTTGTAACTCTTGCTTTCTGCCTGCGTTGCCGTTGCCTTGATGAACTTCGATGTTTGTCCACCTCCGACTCACTTGGCTCACTCTCGCTATCAGACTCTGCAGAAAAGCCGAATGAGGAAGATTAGAATTCATTCTTGGGTAACTCAACTTCCGGTCCCTTCTACGATAACTAACAAAACAGGCATTAACAAACTTTTCACAACAAAGTTGAATATAATTCCTATTGGCTATCAGAGTTCAAGATACCATGTTGTGTTTGAGGTTTAGCCCGACTCAGACCACATGAGCTTTAAAATACTCAGTGATTTTTGAAGTCAGGTTGCATCGCACAGTCTCTGAGATAATACACTTTCTAAACTCAAACCTACACAAACAACATTTTAAAACAATTTCAGATCACATACTACCGAATATTATTAAGAGAATTGTGCCTGAGAGTCATGCACCCTCTCACATGATCCAGTTTTCTGTGAACTTGTGAGGAAGCAGGTGTAGAAGTGTGGCTCACAGGATGAAATGTGTAAGCCTGCTTTTGGGCGGCTTTAAATTGTCAACATCTTCTTCCAGTCAGGTATCCACAATGGCATATCTACAAGTAAAAAATGCACTTGGAAAATGGCAAGTCTGACTAAGACAAACATCTTGCTATGCAGGCATTTCTTTTGCAGGGTGTCGTTTTAATGCTACCCTTTACTTTCCCATGTAATCATGTTCAACCAAAATATTTCCCAAAATTACTTCGGCCAAGTACTGTGGCTGCGTTAAGCATTTTGCAACATTAAAGAATAACTAAATTAACAAGTCAGACAACCTAGAGTTGTCTGACTTGTTTTTTCAAAATTACACAAAGATAATGGAAGTTGCAATACCTAGTTCCAGCTTTAGCACAGTGCTAGCGGAGCGTAGAGATAAGTCAGACAATGTGCAATTAGATGTAAATAAACGGAAACTAATATACTACTACACTTCTTATAGCAACACCTAACTGAGGAGTATATGTAAGGTCACATTAGCTTTGTAGCCTCAAGTGCCATCACCATCTTCGTCATTGTTTTTTGGGGTCTTGCTCAAAAACTACAATCATCCAGCTCCTAAACATCAAACATGTTTGGATATTATCAGGATGGATCTGTTGAGTCTGAGCAGGTTTAAGATTTGGTCTGTAAGCCTCCCATATAATGGCATAATCTTGGCCAAACAATGAGCCTGTTTACATGACCATAAAATTCTAATAACTAGGAGTAATCAGATAATTGTAATAATCAGATCTGACATGTTTACATGCACTTCAGAAACATGATAACTGATAGACCCTGGTTGATATGTTTCAGTCCATTATCAGATTTCTTTTGGAGTATGTACGTACGTGGTGACATCAGACTCTAGCTTTGTGTTATTGTCAAAATATTGTGTATTTCTTCCGGTCGAGGAGATGGAGGATGTTGAGGGCTTTCATTTTATTTATACTTGAAATTTGTCTCCTCTTCACGCCAGAAGTTTTTTCTTGCGACATTCTGCTACTACATGCCTTATTTGTTGTGTTTTTCTTCTGCACACGTCGTGACTACGTCACATCCATTTTTTACGGGGATTCGCAAATGTAAAAGAATGAAATAAATCAGATTATTGACATGCACGAAGACATCAGATCATTGGGGAGAAATCCAGGTGTGTTAATCCAATTTGAATAAAGAATATAAGACTATGCTTTTCACATGATCACTTGAATAATCTGATAACTCCAGAAATCCGATAATGATACGATTGTTTCATGTGCACGTAAAGGGGCTCAGTGTCACAAAAGGTCAAAATAATGCTTCTTCAAACTACTTGAAAAATTTATCAGAACTACCCAAAGTCAGTGTAAAATGCAGTCAGAATAGTATATCGGATTAAATGAGGCTGATGGATCAGCGAATTACAAAGACAATTTAGATGACCACATTTGTCAACATGAGACTAATAGACGACAAGCGCAGAGTCATCTTTGTGGAGGAAAGTCCTGCCTAATAACTTGCTGAGTCAGAGATAAAGGCTCTGTCATACCTGGTGTTGATGAAGCAGCTTTAGAGCCGGAGTCGTCCTCAGAGGAGCTGTGCCCTGAGCTGCTGCTTCGACTCCTCCTGGCCCTCTCCGGAACAGACACTTTGGCTGAGGTAGATTTGGTCACTGACGCTGTCTCCACTTTTTCCTGAGTTTTAATTGCAGCCCTCTTTTGACTTGAGAAAATGAAAAAAAAAAAAAAATTTAATACCAAAGTGGACACACAGTTAACAGATTAATAGATAGTGAATTGATATAAGATTTCATTTTACTACAGAACACCCAAAGAAAATGAAATGCAACAATTACTAGACTATTTGTCAGTTTGCCAACCGACGCACGACTCCCTGTAAAATTTTTTAGCAGACCTTGTTGTAGTCGTGGGCTGATCCTGTTGCTGCATTTTTTTGCGGAACCTCTGGCTGCGTCGGAGCCTTTCACTGCTCTTGATGGCAGTTTTGTATTCAGATATGATGGTTCTTATTTGCTCTTCAAAGAAGGCAGAAAGCCGCAAGGTCATACTGTAAATCTAGGAAAAAAACAATTAAAAATTAAAAAATTAAAAGACAGTAAAATAGAATAGGTACCGTAATTGCAAAAAAAAAACTGGTGTGTCTGCAGGATAACTTGAGAATGCCTAGACGGATTTTCACCAGTCATGCTGAAGACACAACATGACTTCATATTCACTAGAGGTTGACAGATTATTGGCCGGGCTGATTATCGGTGCCGATATTTGGAATTTTGACGTATATCGGTATAGGTGTTTTTTTAAATCCGACAGGCCGATATCAAGAAATCAATTAAAAACTGGGTTATTTTGGCTCAGCCGCCCATCTCTCTCTCCCCTGCCACTTCTGTCTCCAGCACTGGTCCGCCCACGGCGCCATCTGATTGGTTAAAAGCAAGCCACAGTATGTGTAAGCTGTGCGTCTGTGTCCTCACACACATACACATGGCAGAGAGGTACCGTTTTCTTATGTGGACAAGCTCTGGAAAGCAAACACATGTGTCGAAGGTAAACGCAGAAAACTCTCCCGAAATTGTAATAAACATCCCAGTGCTCTTTACCTCACAACTACCACTAACGTTACAGTGTGTAGCAGAATAGAGCGGAGTAATCATTAGCTGCCGCTAACGTACCTCCCGACATGTCTGCGAATTACTTGAAAGAAGGCTGCTGATAATATCAACAGTCAAACAGTCCGTAATAGCAAAAGCATGTGTGTGTGGTTGAGAGAGAGCACGTAAAAAACTAAATTCTCTTGTTTTATTGTAGGGAAACTCGCTTAGGTGGAGGCTGATTAGTTTATACCATAACATTAGTCGTCGGGTCTGGCTCTAAACACTGAGAAGACTATGTATTAGCAATGGGGAGAATGTATGTAATGTGGAGAATAGTGTGTGTTTGAGTGAAAGCCACATGACAAACTCTACAGCTCACAACTACTACAATAACTTGTGAGTCTAGGATCCATGCACTTCTGGAGCTACTTATTTTCTGTTTGGTTAAACATGCTTTTGACATTTAAAACAAAGTTAAGGGTTTGTATTATTTAACATTTTTACGCCAATTTTTACACATTTACTGCAAATGAATATCGGCTCTCTGCCTCCTTAACTACTAATACAGTAATCTGTATCAGCCCTGAAAAACCCATATCGGTCGATCACTAACACCCACAATAAATTTTTGATGATATCCCATCGACATGGTTGTGCACTGGGGAGCACTCGTGCCTCGCAGCATGATTGTCCTGGGTTTGAACCCAACGCTGTGCGAGTTTGCATGTTCTCTGCATGGGTTCTCTCTGGTCACTCCAGCTTCCTTCCACAACTAAAAACATGCACTAGGGGTTAGGTTAACTGGTCACCCTAAATTGCCCACAGGTTTGAATGTGAGTGTGAATGGTTGTTTGCCTCTATGCCAACCCTGTGATGAACTGCTGACTCATCCAGGGTGTATCCTTTGCCCCAAGTCATCTGGGACAGGCTCCAGTGCCCTCCCCGACCCTTGCGAGACGTAAGGGGTAGAAAATGGATGGACGGATCCCAGCAACCAATGGGGCTACAGAACTAATCTTATCCACAAAATAACTGTAAAATTATTTTATACCATCTGGTTGAAGTAAAAGTACAATAGAACCCACTCTCTGTACACACATGCATAGTATGCATCACCCCTACAATGCTTTTTTCCCCTAGTAGTTGTGGTGTGGACTACGTACAGATGAGATAGAATGATTTTAAAACTATATAGCTGATGTTATAGCCATTGTGCTTGGCATGGACAGCCCTGAAGACTTTCATCCTACGTGAATGAACTCCTTACCTTGGAGCGTTTATTGGGTGTGTAGGCTTTAGCATTGGCAAATATTAGCCGAGTATCTTTACACAGCTCTATAGGATTTTCGTAGTGGTCTTCCTGCAACGTCCTCTTCACTGAACCAAAGTCCATTGGTGTATCAATGATGTCATGGTAGTCCTGGACAAGCACACAAAATATGTTTTAGTACACAAAATGTGACAGGCTGACATTTTACAGTTTGTCAAAGTGCGCCAACTCACTGGATAGTTCTGAGGATCCACAGGCTGTCTGAACGGTTCAGAGTCCTCACATTCAAATATGTAGTTCAGCAGACTCTTGCATTGCTCCTTCCAAGCATCTCTGTCTGGCACGACCTCTGCCGAGCGCTGCAAATATTTGAGAAAAAGATCATCATGACACATTGTGCCCGTCACCCTGCCCCAAAATGTCACCCTCATTTTCTCATCCACATCATCATGTCCCAGGCAACAAAAATGATACAGTACACTGCAAGTCAAACAAGTCACATAAAAGTGTCTTTAACTCATAACAGCAACTGAACATCATCAGAAATGTGCACCATTGTGAGAATTTTAATTAGAAAGTTGGAACCTTCATGACTAGATCCTCCAGAATTACCTACATTTGTCAGTTAGATATCCAAGTCCTGCACATGAAGAAATGCCATATTTATGGCTGTGGTTGTATTGAGTCATTTGGATGTAACATTATGTCATGTTTCTATTTACCTGCCGTAATCTGTGTCCATTAGAAGTTCCTGGTGCCTCCGTATCCTCTTCCTGTAGACAATGATTGCATTTACATTGTGAGGAGAAAACTTGTCTTCTTTCAAAGCAGCAACAGATTACTAACTAAAAGCAACTAACAATGAATTTACCTGCCTATGGCAGCAGTGAAGACAAACTGACATAATACTGGTGACATTAAAAGCTTTACCTCCTCCTCCTCATCTTCATCCATCTCTTCAACAGCATTGTAAATCTCCATAATATCTGTGCAGCTTGGATTACTGAGAAAGAAGGAAAATGCATCATGTATTAGTCTAATTTCTTTTAAATGTTTAACATTGCATTATTTTCCTTAGTTGAATGGGCTGAAACCAGAAACCAGACCAAAACAGGTCTGACAAGATAGAGAATGTAGGCCCTTCCAATTCTCTGGTGACTTTTCTTATTTTGCTGATGTGTGTATATTTCATAAAGATACTTACTTGACAAATTTCTGGAGAACATTTGTGATGATTTTTGAAGAGTGGGCAATCTTGCTCCTTGGCTCATTGAACGTGTGAGCATTGAATGCAATATACCTTATATCCCAAATTAATGCTGAAAGACGTCTGTGGAGCAAAAGATGTAAGTGATTATTAAGTGTCATTGTTAGAATTCGAGGTGCTGAATCAGATGTTGAGTACAAATTACTTAAATAACATGTTTTAATCTTTATATACGTGAAATAAATGAAGACGACCACTCTTTGAGACTCACCTATAGAATCTGTTTACTAGTCGTAATCTGATGGTGCCAAGGTCAGTGGGGTAAGCGATCACGGTGCAGTATGTAGGATACTGAACTAAATCCACAGGACCAGAGAAGGGACCTGCAATCTCTATAGCAGAAATACAGTGAGAGGTGGGTTGGTGCAAGTGGAAACAGAATGACATGTTCAAAATCAAACATGGATTTCAAAAGGTACAAGAGGCAGTGAAAGGAAGTCTGTGTACGTAGACGAACCAACAGTGATGAGCTGGTCGATGGCGGCGATGATGCGTTCACACTCCTCGTCCCTGCTCCTCTCCCCCCACTCTCCTGGCACAGGCTTATACATCAGCTCTCTCATCTCCTCTGCTGTCACAGGGATCCCACCTCCATCTGTATCTGGCTGCTCAGCTGCACAGGAAAAGCAAGAGTTCCATAAGCAGAAAGACAGTACATTGTAGTGTAACCATGAAAAATGACAAAATAACTTAAATTAAAATTTAAGAAATACATTTCTTAAGTGGAAAAAAAGTTTATTACCACCATCTGAAATTGGCTCGACATCCCAAGGGCTGAGCTTCTCAGTTTCTCCATTGTCCCATCTAGTGGCAATGCAGAACAAGGGTAAGACAAACTGCTACAGCAGCAACTGCTTCCTTTTGATTTAAATTTGTTCCTTGTATGCTTTTTGGGTTCTGACTACAAAATGTTGCAATCACTGACAATCACAGTGTCACAGAATCCAAGATTGTAAATGATCCTGTCTGATATGATGAACTTTTATGTATCTCACCTGTAATGTCTCTCAATAACCACTATGGAACAGATAGCCATGAGATCATAAATATAGACCACAAATATTTTTGAAATGATAATGTTGTGATGGTATATTTTTAGTCAAGCTGTAGGTATGAGGAAATGGAGTAGCTTGCTTTGGGCAAGAACGTGATACAATATAGTTATGGCTGCATAATTACTTGCATCACGATTATGATGGCAATATCAACCTGTGTAATTATACTATTAGGCTGTGATTTAAAAGACCAGATTTCAGAGGTTGTAAAGTGATCTAACTGCAAACGTGGAAAATGGCAATAGGTGTAAATTGCATACTGTTCAGGATGATTACACTGGTACTACTGACAACATCAGCATTCATTGGTCCTGACTGTGTTTGTTTTCCCACCTGACTTTGAAGCACTGAAACAGGCTGTCTGGGTATTCTGGCTGATAGGGCTCCTGACAGACAATGGTCCCAAACCACCAAGCGTCATCTATCACCGAGCGGAACCTGTCATCTGCACCGGACATGAAAGATTGTTTTATCTCTGCAGGGATTTAACCGTTAAGCATACGTGGGAAAATGGATTTAATAATCTTCCAATGGTAGTTTTGTGCCGACTTACTCGGCTGCCAGTTTCTCCGGAGCGCCTCATCATAACACTGCCTCAACACCAAGAAATCTATCACATCTGGCATGTCATGATACCTGTGGAAGAATCCAGAGAGTTGTTAGGGGAAATAGTGAAAACTTGAGGCTATTGTCTATGATGCTGAAATCATACTGACACTGTTTTCATTTCATTGAACCTACAGCAGATAAAACAGCATTCCAGCATGTTATGACAAAGATTTCACAGTGACCTTGATAGAAACTGGCTATGATGTGCAGGCATCATTATTTAAATTATCCCGTTCTGTTTTGCATACAGTGACATGCAACCTGAACTGAAATAAGAAAAGGGAAAGCTTTAATGCGTTTGTCAGTAAAGAGCTGCTTACTTGACAGAAAATGACTTGTCAGTGATTTTGCCAGTGCCATGGTCAAGGAGAGTCAACTTCAGACAGCAAAGTGTTGGTGGACAGACTTCATATTTGATCCCTGTGATCTTCACAAACTCTTGGTCCTATAAAATACAACAGCAGGGGTATCTACTGAATGTGCTGTTTCATTGGGTTAATATGAAGAACATCTGGAGAAATGCTTCCGATTGTAGTGACCAACCGTAAATTCTTCCACCCCTGGAACTGCCCGATTATGATGATATGGCTGTAGTGTATTCACTTACCCGCAGTTCCATTTTCTTCCAAGGCTGTTTTTCTAGGTTGATGGGGTACAGTTCACTCCGGCTCACTGCTTCAACATACGCCTCGTGTCCCTGCCGAAAGTAGATCACCTGAGGAGGGGGGGAGGGAGGATGATAAAGCCCTGGTATTAAAAGAGATTAGAGCTTAAACTATATTCATGGGACGAGAAGAACCTGACACCCTTATAATAACTGGAGGAGTCTTCTGGGATCCAGTTACACTGAAAATTATATATTATTGTTCTCTTTATACCAAGGTTCTTTAATAAAATTAATTTCATGCAAACTGGTGTGTAACTTGGAACTTTTTCCTTTCTTTTGCTGAATTTGATTAAATGAACTTTATTTATTATTTTTAGGGAAATTAATTAAATTCATAGTGGACGGATTTTGATTTTAGAGATGATCTGAAATATGTATCAGCATACACATTCTGGAACAGTTTTTGATGATTTTCTTTAACATTTGCTTTTTGCTTTTCAAGATTTTGGATAACTTCTGCTAATGTATGGACTCTAAGTAAGCACTCAATGGTTAGCACGTGTGCCTCACAGTAACAAGGACCCAAGTTCTATTTCTGGTTGGTAAGGCTTTTTGTGTGGATGTTCACCCCATGTCCAATTTGGCGGGACTGCACGATAAGGCTGTTTCTGATCTTTTTTGCTAATATCATGAATAAGAATAGGCTACAAATCTAATGGGTTCATCCATAGCCCAGGGGGTGTATATTTCATCAAAATCTGTCCAGTAGTTTTGAATAATCCTGCTAACAAGCAAACAAACCAACATGAAAACATAACCTCCTCAGCAAAAGGAGCGCCCTCTAGTTTTAACTTATTTTGTCATGTAGTGCTAAATAGTTTCTGTCCTTCAATATTATCAACAGTTATATTTGCAAACTACAGTTAAAAAAAAAAAAAAAAAAAAAAACAAACTTCAGTTGTGAAACTCAGAGGATCTTTTCTAAAATATGAGGACCACAAGTTACACTGGTCCTGTTGGTAACAGGGTTATAGACTACATTTATAAATTATAAGACTATTAAAGAATACCTCGGATAGAAAAAGATTTGCCTTGGATAATTCAAATTTACTTTCTAGCAGAATATGCAATACTTATTTATATGTGTCATACGATGGAGGAAAAAGGTAACCGAGTTTTATTTGATGTCAAACTATGACAAGATCTTCCTGATGCCTCAATCAGCCACAACATTATGGCCACTGACAAACACTAATGTCATTTATCTTATTACAGTTACACCTGGGTGGATAGAATATGAGTCTGCAAGTGAACATTTAGTCCTCGAAGTGAATATAGTTTGAACAAAAAAATTGGACAGCATAAGGATACAAGCAACCTAGACGAGGACCAAACTGTGATGTCAAGACAACTGGGTCAAAGCATCTCCAAAACTGTGGCTCTTGTTCAGTGGTCCTGGTCCTGTAGTCGACAGAACCCCATGAGGAAGGAAAGATTACTGATCTCAATCCAGTAGGGTATCGAATGGAACAAAACATTACTACCATATAATGTTTTGTACTGTAGGTTCCTCCTTTTGATGCCAAAACAGCCATAACCAGACTCCTGAAAGCTACTGTAATCACTGGCAGTACATTACACACTAGACATTATAGTGACACATACTTCAAATCCTGTAAGTTTTGAGCTTGGGCCTTCATGAATTAACTCGTTTTTACAACACATTTCACAAATACTAAATTGGATTGAAATCCACTTGTTCATCTCTAGAACACTGTTGCTGGGATACTATCCACTGCAGACCAACACATCCAACAAGATCTTTAGGTTTGAATGCAATGACCCAGTCATGTATCATCACTGTTTGGTCCCTGTCAAAATTGTTTGGATCATTACTTAGTTTGCACAATTTGCTGCATTCAGTGCAACACCTTTGAGGGCTAAATGTTCACTTGCTGCCTAATACATCCACCCACTGACTAAAGCCATTGGAACAATATAATCAACATTATGACCACTTCACCAGTTAGCAGTCAGAATTTTATGCTTGATCGGTGTATGTTTTTGCTCCCAGACAAAACACAGATGGTTCTCTTAATACATCATTTAGCTGAAAACACACCACAGACACGTTTGTATGTGTTAAGGAGACAGTACTAGGACGTACCTTTACACAACTCAACATGTCAAACTTATTTCAATTCTTATAGACACATTAAAAAGGTACACTTCCCATGTCTGTATTTTAGGTTTTTTTTCTCAAAACCACTTCAGAGATGGCCACGAGGAGTCATCCTAATATCGCATACCTCATCACCCATTTGGGGAACAAAAGGAGACTTCCTGGGAATGACATCAGTGATCCATGGTGAAGGTCTGAACTCATTGGACACTTCCCTGTTGATGGACGGTCTGGCCTTTGGTCGCTGATTTGAGCACAAAGATATAAATAAATATAGTCATCATGTTGGTCATGAGAGTCTCTGCTGTGACTTCAGCTCTGGTCTGACTCAGCAAATTTAGTCCCCTTTAAGTTAAGTAGGGCATACTATAAGTACTGTGAACAAAACATACCCTTGGTGACTTGTTCTTTGCTTTCTTAGCCTTGCTTTTGCCTTTCTTCTGGGGTTTTTCCTCTTCATCGCTTTGTTGTTTCTCCTCCTCTTCCTCATTCTCATCCTCCTCTTCTTCAGAGCTGCTGATCCGACGCCGCACTCGCTTTCGGGATGACAAGGGGGTGGAGGGCTGCAGATTGATACCAGCGTCTGCTGTCCAGTCCGAGTACTCGCTGGATGTGTGGCTGTGCAAGTAACAGTACTGATTTCAGTTACACAAATAAAAGAAAAACACTCTCACTTAAAGGGGACATACTGTGAAAAATCAAGTTTCATGTGTTTCTGTATTAGGAAACAGGTCTGGTGCTCTTCAAACAAAAAGGTCAAATATCAGAAGTCTGACTCAAAAGAGAAAAAGACAGTCATCATCCTCAGTCAATCCTCCATGATTCAACAGACCCAGAAAAATCACCAAAACCATCTTGACATTCAGGCATAATGTGCCAGAGTCTACATGATGATATCCATGGCACAGACAGGAAATAATGTGGTTCACAGCAGTTCATTTGAACTGAATCCAACAGTCACTGGTACAGCCCACTTGATACAAGGCTGAAAATCAGGAGTACGTTGACTTGATCGAGTCAAGGATCTCTGGTATTTTCAGCTGAAATTTAAAATACAGGCAGTTCCCGGGTTACGCGGTACTCGGCCTACGCCAATTTCGACTTTACGACGCCTGAGTCTCGTCTGCCAATTTGTCTCCAGTCGCCGCGTAGTGTAGAGTGTCTGTGTTTCTGCTACATAATTTTCTCGGTATCCTCGCTTTTGTCACCCTCCTTTTTCACATCATGGCCCCAAAAAAGAAAGCAGGATCTTCTAGCGATGCTGGTTCAGCCAAGAGGAAAGCCATTACAATGGAAACAAAGCTGGATATCGTCAAAAGGTCGGAGAAAGGCGGAACAGAACAGGTCGCGTCTGTTTGGAGAACGCGCGGCAGCCGCGCGTTCCCCGAACAGCCTCGACACCCGCGGCAGCACGGCTCGTCTCCTCTCAAACACCCTGTAGTCGAATTTATTCAAAATACATGTCGCTCCAATGCATTTGTCGCTCCCCTCGCCAGACTATGCAAAAACCGTGACTTTTAACAAGGAAAATACGGTATTTGGATAGTTATTTCGAGATTTAAGGGGTATTTAAGGGGTATTAAAGGGTTAATTCCGACTTACGCGGAAATTCGGGTTACATCGCGACCGTAGGAACGGAACTCGTCCGTAACACGAGGACTGCCTGTACAGTACATTCTAGAGATGTGTGAGAATTTAATCAACTTGTTAAAAGTAGATACAATATGGCTCCCTAAAGAAAATACAAATTCTCTACAAATACAAAGGTTAATACTTTGGCTACAACCAAACAATCTAACAAAAGTTTATACCTTGAGCTGTCACTGTGCCACTCCTCCTCATCATTGGAGGTGTCCAGGTCACTACCATCCAGTTCATTGTCCTGGTTGGATCAGAAAATCAAAAAGGCAGTGTTATTAAAATACAAAAAAGCCTACAATTCTTTAAAAAGACACATTTATTGAAGTCCCAACAAAGAAGAGAAGGTGGAACCTCAGTGTGTGCGTCTGAGCTTGCAGTCTCTTCTCCTTCTTCACATGACAAATCGATATATTCCAGAGTGTCACCACGGCTGTGTGCTCGCTTAGTAGTGGGAGGTTCGTCATCTGAATCATCCTAGGGGCACAGATGGGACTCGCTCAACAATAGCAAGGATTTGTACACAAGTAGTTGCATACACACAAAAATGTATCCTATCCTGTAGTATCCTATAATGCAGAAAATTAAGTTACTAGACGTCATCTGAGGATGCTACTGGTCATCTACTCCAGGCACCGTTCTCCTCCCCCTTCACTGTGCTGATAAACAACCTCAAAGTCAGCAACTATGTACTGGAAAAAGTCATATTTTCTCAAAGACTTGCAATAAAGAGACCTACTTTGTTTTTTTATGCTGTTTTCTTTGGCGGGGATTTAACTATTTTTGCGCCAGTGCTCGCCTCTTCACAAGCCAATGTTGCAGCGGCACCCCCACAGTCCAACCCTAGCTACATCTCTAGCTGCTGCTCAAGACTATCGGATTTGTTTACAGAAAGCCACAAGCTAAAGAAAATTTTTCCGTTATTCGAGAATGATAAAAAGTTCAGCTGGATCTTTTTCCAACACTGGTACAGTGCCAACACAGAGCGTGGAGAAACATTAAGCTTCTGTACTGTACTTGGTTTTCATGTTTTATCAAATTGTAATGACCATAAACATCATCTTCTCCTTTCGGCTTCTCCCCTCAGGGGTCGCAACAGCGAAATACCAATGATTCGCATGTTTGATCTGATGCATTTGTCAATTACAATAGAACCAGAATGCACATAAATATTTCAGTTTCTCCATAATGAAGTGCCAGTATTAAATGTTGCCTTCGTTTGCGCTTAAAACATTTTGAACTATTTGGGACAGAAAATACAAGATCTAGTGATTTTAACCATTTTTCATTCATGTATTGTTTGGGCTGTTTCTTGTTACAAGAATGGACGTCGAAGCATTTTAGTTCCAATTTGATGCATTTATACTGAATATATATTCTGTATTTTTATGTACTGTCACACAAACAAAAAAACCAAAAAGGGTAGATATTTGCAACTTCCACGCCATACTGATTTCACCATGAAGTTTATTCATTTTTGTGCATGTCATAATAAACTTAACAAGATAAAACAAGAACAAACCTAAAACCTTTGTACAGTTGTGTATGATATAATGGTTAAAGATTATAAACATTAAATGGCAACAGAAAAAGAAACTTACTCGACAACTGCTGTAAATAATTCGTCTCTTCTTTGCAATGTACAGAGTGACCTCATCATCTCCTCTGGAAATTCTGATGTCCTCCTGATCCCTGGAAACAAATATACATAATGTTTTCCATCAACAATGACAGCAGAATCAACACCACCAAATGATGCTGATAGGAAAAAGATACACATTATTACACATATGAAAAGGGTTAAGAGCTAAATGTGGATGATAGAACATGAATTTGATCATTTGTTACCTGTAGCAGCTCCGTGGAAGCTCAGGCACCACCACCCTACGTCTCCAAGCCTGCAGGTCTCGCTCAGTGGCCATCTGGCTACGAGGCGCATTCTGGTGCATCTGCCGAACCCCCTCCACCTGCCCACTGCGCCGCAGGCCCACATTAGGGGGAGACTGCACATCTGCTCGATCATTCACGGACACTGAAATAAAGGAAAAATTAAAAAAAAAAAAACATTCACCTTCAGCAAATGCATGTGGGTTATTTTCAAGGCCAAAATGTGATTATACATAATTCTTAAAGCAGTCACATTCTGATACCTCTGCGTGGTGTGCTTGGTGCCAGAGCAGCACCCTGAGCTTCAGCTTGTCCTTCCGGTGCTGCTCCACCCCCCCCTTCTTCCTCTGTACCAGCTTGGTTCTGGCGGTCTTGCTGCTGCTGGAGCTGTCGGATTGCTTCATCAAGGAGGCTGTTGCGTCTTATTGTCACCTCTTCGTGCTCTGCCGTCTGCTGACTGATCACCTGCTCCACAACCTCCCCATCACCTGATGATGTCACGTACAGAGATGCCAAGAGTATGAGGGACTCAACATTTACAACATTGCTGGAAAATGACCAGTTCAAGCTGAAGTAGTAACATAAAAGTTTGGCTGGATTTTGAAAATGGAAAAACACTCCGTTGACTTGAGGTTTACAAATAGTTGACTTTGTTCTTACTGGTGGCTACATATCCCAGCTGAGGAACCAGGTGTTCAGCAGCAATATTCTCTCTGCCAGGAACAAGACGCTGGTATCTGAAAACCAAGGAAAAAGTTATTAAACTGAAATATGTGATGAATAGTCTATGGCTGTTATTTTTTTTTGTACTGCAAAAACAAGACTATGAAGGAACAAATAAGACAAAGAAGACTTCAAAAGTAGCAATCTTATATAATGAGATTATATAATTTGATCCATATTACCTAATATTGTATTGTTGCTATATAAATGAAATGAGGTCAAGCCTACCTTGGTGGATGGGGGTTTCCATCCACATCCACTAAGAAAGGTGGGGGCATGAGATGAGGAGCCTGCTGTGTCTGTTCATCCAGTACAAAGCCGTTGGCGTCCCGTATCAGAGGTCTGTAGTCTGTATGGAAGAACACTTGGTCTGGAAGCTGTGAAGAAGTAGAAAAGTGTGAGGATATACTTTTACCATGCTGTGTTTACAGTGAAACACCCAGGGAAACTTATGATGTGGGAATATTAGAGAAACACATTTAGTTCTACATACTCCGTCTCACTTCTCCAACACAGAGCTTAGAACGTGTTAAAAAAAATTTATGCGAGTGTTAGAATTGTTTATTACCTCCACCAGGGATGTTATGTTTTTGTCTGCATTATTTATCCGTTTCTCACATAACAATTCAAAATGTTATTAACGAATTTGGATGAAATTTTCAGGATAGGTCAGAAACGGCACAAGGACCAATCGATGAGATTCTAGGAGTGATCTGGATCATCGCCTGGATCCAGAAGATTTTTGAAGGATTCTTCACAATAGAGATAGGGCCAAATTCAACATTTGTCCTTGTAACGCCACAAATAACACCCAGAAAATTTAGCCCAAAATATTGTATACGATCATAACAGATACTATCAAACCACAAAGTTTGATCAAGATATGGGCAATATTCTGGATGTAATGGTCCAGAATGCTTATACTTACAGGGGTTGAGGAAAAATAGCTATTATCAGGTAGCAAATAAAGCTATAGACATGAAGCTGACACCAAAGTGTAGTGGAAACCTGCTGATTCAGTAATGTGCCCATGGTTTTGACACAGATTCAACATTTAGAGAGCTAGATCCAGAAGAAAACCTCCAGTATGTAAATATTACATTTCATCAATAACTACTGAACTAATAATAAAATAACATTAAAACTGACAATTTGTCTAACTTTATCATTTGTCTTCATTGTTGTATCCCACTGTGAAGATAAACTGCCCTGGTGGAGGTCTGTACTTTGAGTGCTTTCTAGTTAAATATGGTTTCATGTGGCAACAACAATTAATCTAACTACTGTAATCAATTAGTATTTTACTCCTGTTTGCACAGGACTCTTGTTGATTTTGTTACATACCCTTTATCATTTTTTCCATCCAAGCTGTAGTTACTGGAAGTTGTGAATTTCCCTTAGGGATGAACGAAGTATCTATCCATCTAATCTTACGTTTCAATCTACATGCACACTTCATTCTTGCCTTATCATAAGGTTTGGAACTCCCAAAGCCGAAGATGAGCAGATGGCCATGAGAGTCTGTGCAGGCAAAACGCTGGCCATCAGGGGTAAATTTGCAGTCAAAAACAGCTCCGTGACCCTGGCCCTCGATCTGCATGAGAGACATAAACACATCACAGGAACAAAGTAATTAGTAAGAGACAGACTGAGCACAAATGCAGAATTTTTAACCAGCCAAAGTGTGTTTCTTTTTGCTCTTTGGTTTTTTTGCTGCAGTGTTTGTCCTTGGACATTGCCCATTTACTTTCAGAATCTACAGAGCATTTTTTTCTTCACATTTTGATTTATGTAAAGAGCACAAAATGTACAAAAATGCAAATAGTATAACAATACACCCATCAGACCAAATGAGAGCTGACAAGTAGTATAAAGGACAGAATATAAAGAAGTGCACATACAGAGGAATGGAAATGGTGGCGGAAGAACAATATGCACTTCTATGTTATGCACCATGGTGTGTTATTAAATGTTAGCCTTCATATAAAGGTTCTGGTGCAACCGTGTTGAATGTCAGCGTACCATGTTGAAGTAGTGCTGTGTGTTTTTCCCTCGCAGTAGGTCCCATATGAACACATTCCCATCATGGCCAGCAGACAGGATGATTCTAGGGTCAAAGGGATGTGGTTCCAGGACAAACACCTCAGCCTCATGACCCTGAAAACAATATTCAAGTTAGGCCCTTATTCTGTTCTTTTCTATGGTTCTGTGGTCTGTGCATAACAATAGGAAACAGCACTGTGTTTAGTTACTTTAAGGATATGTAGCAGCTGTCCTGTGTAGGAGTTCCACACTTTGAGGAGATGGTTGTTCACGGCTGTGATGACTGTATTATCATGGCGATCCCACGCTACCATGGTGACTTTGGGTTTGAAGTAGCTCTCTTCTTCACTCATTGGTTCAGCACTGAAAGACAGAAACAACATATAAATAATACACAGTATATCTTGCACATTTCATTTTCTATATGGAATACAGTATTAAAATTACTGAAGACAAATGACTACAAAACTCTTCTTCTATTATAAATTGCTTTGTCCTTACCCATTTCCATCTCAGCAGGATTATTTTACCGTATTTTTCGTACTATAAAAAAAAGGCACACCGGATTAAAAGGCGCACCCTCAAAAAATGATTCATTTTTGGTTTTTTTCCCCATACATAAGGTGCACCGGATTATGAGGCGCATCACACAACACAAAACTTAGATAAGTCTAAGTTATAATATTTTTAATAACGTTAAACATCTATTCAAGGCTTTCCACAATAACAAAAAGTCATACTAAAGCATTTTGACAGATTTTTGAGTGCCATGTACCACATACTGACCTTGAACCGATTTTACCGTTAGCACAAACCAGGAAAAATCCATATATAAGGTGCACCTTTGATTTTTGAGAAAATTAAAAAGGATTTTAAGTGTGCCTCACAGGCCGAAAAATACGGTACGTCTTTTTCACATAAAACACTTCCATTTGATTTTTCAGATTACACTCAAAAACACGGTTGCCATTTTCTCAAATAAACAGTTTGATACAGATGGTTATTTTCTCATTTCATCTCATCTCTAGTGGATACTCTCAAAAAATAAAGCAACAATTTACAATGGAATACTAATAAATCTAGAACAAAACAAACATTGGTTCCTACCCTGGAATAGTGGCAGACATGTTGAGTAAGATGCACCTCCACTGCTGACGCTGATGCAGCTTCCAGATCCGTGCCGTTCCATCCCGACTTCCACTCACAAATCTGAGACAACATAGCGATGACAGTCTATGAAGTAATAATCCTCGATCATCTACTTCAATTTTAATAAACAGGAATAATAACATACCTCTCCCCTGAATGGCAAAACTGGATGCTATCGACTTTGTCCTAAAGACAGACCAGATATAAAAAGAATGTTAAAAAGACATTTTGTTTCATAAACTGAAAGAGCTGTGCAGTTCATGGTTTTTGAGAATGTGTTTAATGTCTCAACTCTCACCGTGTGTTCATGAAGCTCGGATATCTTTTCTGGACTGCCGCTTCCCAAGTAATATATTCTGATAACATCATCAGTGCTCCCTGTTGCTAAGAACATTCCACCTGAAAGATTTGTTTTTGAAAAAGTTCTCAGTGTTCTGTGTCAGTGCCACACTGACACTGTAGAAAACTCAGGAGACTGTGCAGATGGCTTCAAAAAAGAAAAAAAAAAAACCGGCATTTACATAAAACACCAGTTTACCATAATATCAGCACATACCTGGACTGAATGAGGAGCACACAGTCTGAATTCCAGGCCTTGGCCGCTCTGTAAATTTGTGTGGCCGATCACTTTAGGGGAAGGGGAAAAAAAGTCGAGTTTTCAGAAATCAAAATAAATGTCTAAATGTTACTTGCTGTCAGTCAGGTGGAATAGTCTCCATGTCAATACTGTGCTGTGTGGACTTGACTGGTTATAATGAACTGCCTTGTGCTACCTCAGTTTAAAAAAAGAAAGAAAAAAAAAAAAATCTGTGGTCATGACAGATGTTGGTTTTTTACAACTCAGCACATATTTTTTGAGCAACTGTCACTGAGCTTCGCCTATATGGCTCCCAATGACAAATTAGAATTATTTTTATCAGTTTAAGAAATTGCGATATCTTCTCACTACATTCATTTTACATAAGTGTGATAATGGTATGCATTGTCCTGCATTAAAAAAAAAAAATTGAATAAAACTAATAGAAATGTTACATTTCCACATCATTTTCAGAATCAGTTGTTTGTTTATATTTTTATGAATTCAAAAATGTACAATTTTCAGTGCCCATAATTGGCTCTTATACTGCTTAAATAGGTGTACTCCATGTGTACAGACAACATATTCATCAGACGGGTACATTACTAGACAAAATACATAGCTCATAGTTTAACTGTTGGTAATTTCAATGTGACACATGACAAGCAGCCAATAATGTGGGTATACAACTGTTTCAAAAGGACTGTCTTTCCTCAAACTTGTATGTCAGTTAGTGGCAGACATACTGTACAGCCATGTATTAGTACCAGCAGTTATAGGTATTAAAAAAAAACAGCACACATACACATATGTATATACTACTATGTCTGAACATGATAAGATGGGAGCAGTAGGTGACTATAAGCTAGTTTATATTTAAAAACAGTACTGTTTTCCAGACCATTTCGTACAGGCTAAACATATAGAAAATGAGTCTACCCCTCAGTCAAAAACAACAAATGTGTTGTGAAACCAGAACTCACCTAAAATTGATGTTGTTGACATCCCACTGCCAGAAGCAGACAGTGGCGTCGGTTCCAGTGGACAGCATGTAACGTTTTGAGCCCTTGGCAAATGGTGAGAACTGGAAACATATTCACAGGTCAGACTTCAAACTGCTGACACGGAGGTCCTGTTCAATGGCGTTAATACAGTATGTTTCATGGGTGATTCAATCACAAGTGGACAAGTTCTCAATTGGCATCAAAATCAGATATCACTCCCCCACTGTACAGTGAAATAGCACATTTCATTAGCATCAACCAAGCGAGTTATTTTTAACCAACAGACAGTAGTGATGTATTTGCTGTGCCTTGTGTCTTAGAAATAAAAACAAAAAATTAAAATAAGTAAATTTTGATGTGTTACAGAAAAATCTAATTGCCAGAGATGTTTTACAGAGTCGTAAGATTTTTCCACAGGCATTATCAAACGTTGCAGACCTAGCTAGTGTGTGTGAAATGTAAGCATGCACACGCTTATGTTGATAGAGAAGACATCAGTTGAAGTAGTCATTCAGCACTCACATCAGTGATTAGATCACCTTAGAGCTCATTATATTAAAATATTACATATGAACACAAACTGAGCCTTCTGTCTGTACTGTGTCTGCATATTGTGCATAGTTCTGCATGTTTTTCCAAAGCTTACACATACATATAAAATGGAGTGTTGCGAGTGGAAACTGCAGGGGCAGCGTAGTCAATAATTAAGAGATCACCATCTTATTGGCAAGACACAATGAAGAAATTAACCAAAACAAAGTCAATAGCGGCATTAAATAAACTCACAGGCAAATACACTGTTTGGAACACCGTCTCTCCTTCAAACGGTTTTCTTAACCTGTACATGATCACAAGCTCCTTCAGCACCACATATATTGTTATTGTGTGAGTTCTCAAAAATTTTCCACTCTCCCCTGCCCTCATGTGGATGTACTGCTTCGCCTTCATGGCAATGAAAAGAATGTATACAAGTATGACAGCAGTAATGGTCAGATTGTTTGCAAACAGGAGTATAAATGAGCCACATCCTTATGTCTGGATGAATACAGACTGAATAATACATTTGACAATTACAGTAAACTTTGCACAAGAGCTAAATTGGCCAACATCATGATACCTCGAATAAACAACAACCTGAGCTAGAAACCCAAACAGACATTTAGATGCCACAAAAAATACATTAAAGCAATTATCAAAATTTCCCAAAGTCTTTAAGAGGTAATCATAGATTTTTATCCTTCACCCGTTAGTTAACGGACATAACATGCCACAGCTGCTTGACTTTTGCAATGGCAATCAAGACAAACTAATATGCTAATAAGCATGTTATTGTGCGAAAGCTTTATTTTACCTGTAGGGAGGTAATTGATCCACTGTGCCCCTGTAGCACAGCCATAGGGGCACAAGTACGAAGGCACCATACGCGGATGGTCTTGTCACAGCTTCCTGCGGCGATCAGTGTGTTTTCATAATTCACCGCTAAATCTGTTATCTCTGCCGAGTGTCCTCGCAATGTTGAATGAAGCCTTCCATCAAACGAAGACCAAATCTTCACCAAACAGTCATCTGAGCCCTGAAAAAAAAAAATTATACAGGTGCAGAGTAGTGACTTATGAGATAACTATTATGGTGATGAGTACAGTTGTGTTTTATTTACATTCATGGCCTCCTTGCTCGATGCTTACTGCCGTTTCACATGGTTTTAGTTTTCAAAAAGAAAATATATCAAAGTTAAGTTTCATCTTACTGTGAAGATCCTGAGACCGGTGCGATCAAATGCGATACAGTACACTGCAGAGAGATGTCCCAGGATCCGCCTGTGCAGCCGCATGTGCTCATAGTTTCCAACAGGATTGATGGTGCTAAAGCGCTGCGCTCCTGTCAGCTCTCGCCCTCGAAGGACCTTCACTGTTGACGATAAAGCACAAATCATCAACATAGTACAACAGACTGATTAAAAGGTACAAGGTATCCAATATTACAGGCATCAGATGTGATTTTACAGGAAGATGGTTTGCCTTATTATTACACAATTGCTGAATTAAATAACTGTTACTACCACGTGACAAAAAAATGCACGTATTTGTTGTTTCCAGGAGTCTTATACCCCAAATATAGCAAATTGCACTTCCCACTGCCTGCTTTTTATCCTGTTTGTCTTGTTGTGCAAACTGTGTTCCAGTGCTGCCTACCCCTATTCATATCTCATCTGAAAAACAATAACATGTGCCTAAAACATAAAAACCCAATGTCTGAACGTGTGGTTTATACCGCTCAAGATGGCAAATGGAAAAAGACAAACAGGAATACCATTCCTAATGACCCAAGTTGTCAGTTCAAACAGCCGTAAGCCAATTCTGCATTTTAAGCCTTTAATGACGTCCATTTACACCAAAAGACACAAAAACTGAGGCCAAACATGTAGGTGAGTGAACTGAATGAGCATTTTTTTCAAACAAATTTTCAATAATGCAAAAGATCTACATGTATATTTTTCCTGAAGGGCACATTCAAGTAAAATATGTGAAAATCTCAGCTGAAGAATTGGATGGTTCTTCAGTTATGCATGTCAATAACCTTTTTTGTTACTCAATATATTGCCCTATAAATTATTGTGATTAAGGATATTAACACAATGATTTTAAAATACTGACATTTTTAATAAATGCAATAAAATGGAGCTGGTGCCAGTGACATGCTTTTCCATGTTTTTTGACTCCTCCCTGTCAATTGTAAACACAGGAGACAAGAGCTCTCAGTGTAGTTTTATCACGTGCAAATAAGTACATCTTCACTGAGGAGATATACCGTGGTCAGGAAAATAATTGCTATATTTGCCTTGATCGACTGATAAATGGATTAATTGATTATTATAACATGTCTATCTTCAGTGAAAGCAAACACTGTCATATTCAATTTGGACTGCATGATTTAATGAAAAAGATATATTATGATTACTGTAGCAACATTACGATTGCGAGTTGAGTCGACCTGGTTGTGAATGAAAATACACTCATCACTCGTTTAGAATTGTCAAGCAAAGACACCCACTAGCATAGAAAATACAAAAAACAAAAACCCAAATAGACTTGCTTAATGCATGGTTTATATAGGAGCTATCATCAGACAAAAAATGTGTTTTTTTTTCCATTTCAGCAAATTAGATCACTCTAAAACCTTCCAAATCTGGACCTTAAAATTGCAGCCTTCTGCAATTATGCAATTATAAAGGATGATACTACAGTTAAAATTGTGTTGAGGTTAATTGTGTAGCTCTATGTTCATTACAACCAACATCTTATGGTCAACTACTGTCACGATCACACAGACCACATCAAGTCAACCACTCAGCCTGAGCACCAAAATGACATTTATCAAGAACATCCTGGATTCACAAACAAATGCCGAAACACATTGCAGTGCATGTTATGTATAATCAACCCTTTCTTTTCACATCTGTTTATCCATTTTATTTCTTCACAAACAATGCATAGGAGGATGCTGGGCTAACCTAGAGGTGGAGGTTTTTTGCAGTTCAAAGGCCTCTCTGGTGGTCTTCCCCTGTGAAGGGCTGCATATGATGAAGCTTTAAACCGCACATTGTCGCAGTCTGAAAAAAACCCCAAAACAAGCAAAACCAAAAGTGAGAAGAGCAACTCAGCTGCTTAGCAGCTGTAAGAAATTAGGAGATAAGTCATCATAACACAAAACCATAAGTATTTGGAGTTTCAGTCTGTGTCCATCAGCATTGGTCATATTCACAAAAGCCTGAATGTGTACCTTTTGCAGTCCTGAGCATTGACTGCTTTCCAGAGCCCAAGAGAGAGTGCACACCTGGGACACATGATGGCACCTCTTTGTCAAGCAGTGGTCCAATCTGCTTACATATCTGAAGTAAATGATCTGGTGCAATATGTCTGTTGGCTGCAACCTATACAGACAAACAAAAAGAGAATAGCCGTACTGTATGTTATGTGTGTAATGCTTAGAATGAGACATACAGAGAAATAAAAGCATAAACCTTTAAACATGTCAAAGCTCTCATCAGAATGGACCATAAACTGTGTCAACATTACACAGTGAACATTAATGAATATAATTCTGAAATTACTTTTTCAAAATAAATTTAGCCAACAAATACAAGACACAGATATATTTGTTATTTACTTCAATTTTATCACTCAAATAAGATATACCTTGTATTGATATGTCTTTTCCAACTCTGACCATTTATATAACTGCTGTGAAGTATGAATTAAATCTGTTTCATTTTAACACACCTCAAATTTGATGCACACTTTTTTTACACATCTGGATTAAACAAGTAAAAACAATCAAACAACCTTAAGATTAGGTGATTTGGTGAAAACAGCATATTGGGATTATTGTAGGCAATACAACAGTATTGAGTGTACTTGCTTGCTCAAGCGCATGCATTACTCATCTTGAAATTTGCAATTTTTACAACTCAAACATGCAAACTTGCATTTCCACAAACAAAACAAAAAATATTTTACAGTTTTTCCTCTCTGATCGGTGTTACCAAAACAGTACCGGTAAACCAAGCAACAGAGACCCCCCCC
>JAQQAE010000706.1:0-30282 GCA_029823295.1 Pseudamia nigra
CTTGAATTGTAAAGCGCCTAGAGATAATCGGCGATTATGATTGGTGCTATATAAATAAAGTTTGATTGATTGATTCTTGCCATAATATGGATTTGTACAGTACTTGTAGTGGCACTAATGGGGCTAATGGTTCTACACCCAAATCTTCCTCTGCACAAAGCAAGTGATGGTCTAAAGCACATCTAGAAAAAAGACAAGGCACAAATTAACTCTTGATGATGATGATTCATTTGATGAGAGAATGCCGTGTGTGCAAAGCTGTCATCAAAGCTAAATGTGGCTACTTTGGACAATCTAAAATATGAAACATATTAAACACATTGTTTCCTATATAATTCCATAAATGCCATATCAAAGCTTGGATGTCTTCAGTATTAATGTATTTTCAGTTCAATTAAATTTTATTTGTATAGCGTCAATCATAATCGCCGATTATCTCTAGGCACTTCACAAGTCGAGGCTGAGACCTCATGACTATACAGAGAGTAAACCCAACAGAACCACCCTGAGCAAGCCTAGGTACAATGTACATTTGTGGTAACCTGTTGATTATCGATACATGACGGAGCAACCAGATCTATCGCCTTTGTCCCCCTAAGTTCAGACGCTGCGTTCCAGGGCGCGGTGATCGTCCACTGCCCATCGGCACTAACATTCCCCGTTCCCACCCGCCGCAGCGCGATGGGAGGGAGGGCGCCCCTCCGGCACAGCTACCAGCAGGACCTGGATGACTGAGAATCTTCACAGACATGAGCCAATATTGCACAACACTACCGGTATGTACATTTTTTGTCATTACCTGAGTTTATGCTGATGATTCGACTCACCCAGAATGATACTTTGGTGGTGTCTTTCACTTTTGAAGTATGTTGTGAACAATGACTGCTGACAATCGTGAAAAAAGTCCTCCCAATCCATATGAAAATGATAAGTTTTTGTATTCTTACTTGGTCCAGCTCCCCCACTCATTTTTATAACCTTTCTTAAGTTTAAGAGAAAAAAACATTTTGCTGCACATAGGTTGTTTGTGCATGCGCAGTGACCTAAGTGTCAGAAAAAGTCAAATATCATTGGACTGGCTGCCCTGTAAATCAATCAAGTGACAGGATGGATGATAGGCTGATATCTATTTTTTTAATGTCATGCGATCTACCCACATTACTTGACATATTGAACACACCTGCTGTAAATCAATCAAGTGATGAGATAGATGATAGGCTGATGTCTATTTTTTTTTATTTCATGCAGTCTACCGACACTACCTTTGCGGTAGACCAGTAGCCTGTGGTCGACATAATGAGCACCCCTGGATTAATTGATGGGTAAAAAATTAGCTGAAACAGCAATATTGTCAGTTCAAGTCCTATTGTGGTCTCGGCCTTGAATTGTGAAGTGCCTAGAGATAATTGTTGATTATGATTGGTACTATACAAATAAAACTGAATTGAATATTGTTAGGATTATCAAAGGTTGACTGTGCCGTGTTTCTCTGAGTCCTAGAGGAAAGTTAGGATCAAAAACACAGTCACTCAGGAGGAATCTTTTGTAACTTTCTTCTTTAAAAAAATCCAACCAATTGATCTATCAACAAAAAAAAGAGTATCAAGTGTGGTGTGCAGTATATGGTGGTATACAGTATGTTACAGAACCTATAGGCTGTTCATTTTTACTTTCATACATTATATATAAATAAAATAGAAGGCTAATCCTTTTAAATGCATTAAAATCACCGATCAAAAACAATAAAAATTATAAAAACTGGAATAAATATCTGATGTGGATAGTTTTGCTTTAACGTTTCTGAGTCAAGTGTAGGCTTTTACTTTGAAGGAGTGTATTCTATCGTCACCCAAACCCGGAAGTACCGGATAACAACAAGGACAGGAGTCACTGCGTGGTCTCTTCAAACTCTGCGAACGGTGAGTCACAGAACACACTGTAAAGTCACCGACGTATCTACACTCATATTAATGTTTCTGTTTAAAGTCAGGCTATTTGATAAACTCATTCCCCTCTCTTCGTATGCATGCTGTAGTTTGACAGTTAACCTTTTCACTGTGTGTCTTTGAAGGCCATGGCGGGGGCGGCGGTGCTGAGGGCTGCCTGGAGCCTGCGACCCGTGACCCTGGCCGCGTCCCCAGCGTGTGTCCCGGGCTCCGTCCTCCCTGTGTCATGTACGTGGAGGAAGTGTCCCGTCAGGACGCTGCAGCTCAGCTCCGCCTTCAGCGCCGGACATAACAAGTGGTCAAAGGTGAAACACATCAAAGGACCTAAAGATGAGGCGAGAGGCCGGATGTTCATGAAATTCGGCTTAATGATAAGGATAGCCGTGAAAGGTGAGCTGAAAGGATTGCCTAAGGTCAAACAACTGGGTTCATCTTTGCTGTATTGTGAAGTTATATGTCATATTTCCTGCTCTCTTTAGAGGGTGGATCCAATCCAGACCTCAATATAAACTTGGCACACATACTGGAGCAGTGCAGGAGCAAAAACATGCCCAAAGCGTCCATTGAGGCTGCAATCAAGAGTGTGGTAGGTGGACTACACACTGTGACATCCAGAGAGATGGCATATCTAGACAAAATATAAGATTTCAGAGGCTGGTTTCAAGAAAGCATGTTTAATAAACTGTTCTTAACCTAAGATGGGGATCCCAGGAATTTTCGGTTTCAGAACAGCGGGTTAGAGTTGGGTATGTTCACTCTGACTTGAATGTGTAAGCAAAAATATATGCATGCATTTCATGAGAAAAAAAAACACAAAACCTGTAAGAAATAAAGACCTTTGTCTACTGCAGAAAAAATCAATATATCAATGTCAGTAACTTATATGGTGGTGTTTAGTCCTTTATTGTTTACACTAAATGATCTTAATAGATTCTGTTAATGGCATCATAAACTAACCTGACAGGAACAAAACACAGGAGGGGCAAAACAGAAACAGTACATTATTTACCGACTCATGAAATGGTATATTTTCAGTAATCTTATGGTTAGGTATCTTGTTAAATGTTAGAACAAAGTAAATCTCTTCAAATACTTCAGCTGCATCTAGCATACAGCTAAGGTCAAAATTGTTACATATACACTCATGCATAACACACTGTTCTTATTCTAGTGATTGGCACAGCATGGGTGTAAACAATAAATAATAGTCTTACTAAGAATAAATATACCTTGTATAAATTTAATATGCAACTGTATTAACATTAGTCATGATGATGGTACTGGTGGAGCAAAGTATGTTTTAGTACATGCTGTAAAGATTTTAGAAACTGCTCTAACACATAATATCCCTTGTCCTTTTTTGTTTTTTTGGGTCAATAGGAAAAGGCTAAACCTGTGACCCAGCATATGTTTGAAGCCCGGGGTCCTGGTGGGTGTCTGCTGCTCATTGAGGTCCTGACTGACAGCAACTCCCGCAGCCAGCAGGAAATCAAACGGCTACTCAACAAAAATGGGTCAGGACTGGCTTTGTGTAATGTTTTCCTGTGTTCATAATGTGCCCTATCAAACCAATTTAGCATAGGTTGGCAGATGTGTAAAAGGATATTTAAAAAAAAAAATTAGTATCTTTTTTTTTTTTTTAACCAAGATGTTTTGAAAGTGAGCCTCTAACATCTGCAGTACAGATCATGGTAAAATAAATCCATTATGTAAAATAAAAACACACTTTAAAGAACCTAATGGGAATACCTAAAAATAATTTCTACTCAGTGTGGAGTAAAAAGAGTTGTGAAGTCACTCAAAATGGTAAAGTCAGATTTAACAGAAGGGGTTCATATACATGATGAGGAATACACTAAATACAGCATACTCCATAAATGATGTGCACTGATAACAGGATGGTACAGTGGACAATGTGCACAGCAGTAACCACTAGATGTCCCTCTACATCCTGTGAGTATTGTCAATAGATTGAAGTTCATATGTGCACTATTGTAGACACAAAACTTATCATGAAAAAAACACAGTGGCTGAATTAAAAGTTTATGTTTTACAAAAATAATGCGAAAAAGAAATGCTTTGGGTCTCTTCGTGTCTCTTAACCCATATGCTTGCTCTTGCTGTTAGTGTCGTCTCGTTTGATAAGAGGAAACAAACAAAATAAAAATACTTTTCCCACACCAAACATTCCACAGTGAATGAAATGTTAATGGACTTCTTTAAACTTTGAACAGACACCATGTTGTGTGCAACTTAATTTTGTGTGTCTGTTAATAGAACGGGCTCCATCGTGAATAAAGTCCTGTGTTTCCACTTTGAAAAGAGAATAACATAACTCTCTGAACAAATCCTGTAATCATTAGGAATGATTACAAAATGTTTTACACTCAAAGAATTAGCCTTTGAGTGTAAAACATTTTGCTCACAACATGTAGTGACATTTTTGGACCTGCACAACCCTTGGAAAGAATATGTGTAGTCAATAGATAAATATAGTATTTAAAAGAAAATAAGAAACATATACAACTTGCAAGCTACCTGTAGAAAGGTTTGAATTTGAGACTAATTGAACTGATGTTGCTTAACTTTGGAGTTGTGTGTGTCCACAGAGGGATGTTCTCAGATGGTGCTCGTCATAACTTCGTCAGAAGAGGGGTGGTGGTGGTGTCGGGTCAAAACGTCACAACAGAGCGGGCTCTGGAAATGGCCATCGAGGTCGGAGCTGAGGATGTCCAGGAGACAGAGGAGGAGGAGCAACCTCAGCTACAGGTCAGATACCACACACTGCAGAGCCAAACACTAGTATTACGTATCACTGACCGAAAAGGCAAAAGTATCACAATAATTTTTTTTTCTTTTAAAATTTCATTTGTGCAGTATGACAAAGACAAGACATAGTGATGGTGCCATGTCCGTTCTTATTGGGGAAATACAGTATATAAATATATATAGAGACAATAAGAACATGTCAATCATTTTGTCTTCCAAATGTGTGAGTGTGATTATGTGTAAGTTAAGTGTGAGGCTACTGACATCGAGGAACAGGCAGAAAGTGGGATGAAGGAATGAAATGGAATAAAAAGTGAGCATGACTTAAGCATTCAAATTAATTAATCATTTAATAAACAATATTTTTGCCATGTTGAACCATAATGGTATTTATTCATAATGCTACAGTTTGAAGAGTGTCCTGGTGCCCTTCTTGAAAGATAGGGAAAGCATGTCATGTCAAAAATGTTCACATTAAACGATATCAGTTGTTATGATAGAGCATTAGTTTCTTTTTAATTTTTGAAAAGTTTGTTACCAGGTGGCTGTTTGTTTGTTGTTTTATTTCCTGTTTTGGTGGCACAACATGAGAAGCTCTTACCAAGTCGTGGAGCATTTAGAATTCTTGAGGTCTAACAGTCCAGCCCCTCTTTTGTCTGTTTTCAGTTTATTTGTGATGTCACAGACCTGAAGAAGGTGCGCACCACACTGGAGCAGTTGGGAATGAACATTACATCTGCTGGGTTGGAGTTTATTCCCTGCATGTTCTCATCCCTGGACCAGGATCAGCTGGACAACGCATCAACACTGATTGAAATCCTTAATGACTGTCCAGATGTAGTTAGAGTCTGGGACAATATCCAGGCCCACAGCTGAGGACATGTTTTGGATACGTGGTGGACAATGAGCATCTTCTATGTGGAATATTTAAGGTGACAAAAAGAGGATTTATCTTCCAGCAACGACCAGATTATCATGTCAAAGTGAGATGCAGACATTGCCAGTATAACCTACATTTTGAAGCTGCATGTGTCTGTGTCCTCTCACTGGCTCATTGTTCATAAAATCCTAAAAGAACATATAGAACGCCACTTCAAAAATGGGAATGGAGTCAGTGTCATGTAGGTCATGACATTCTCACCAAACAGAAGTTAAAACAGAAAATGTGTCTAATCACTTCAGAGCAGATTTGAGGCATCACGTGTAAAAGCATCATGTTAAAAATGGTTCTGTCAAACAATTAAAAATTTTAGTCAGATTAATCACAGAGCTGCTGATTAATTTTGAGTAACTATGATTAATACCCATTCATTATTGTGTTTCATTTTGCGGGGGGAAAAAGTCTCATAACAGGTGATAAATACATTTAACATATGTATTTTTTAAAACTAAAGAACAGATAGTATCCAGATTGCAAAATGAAAGTGCAAATGATAAAACATACCAACCACACCATATTTACCAACCACATTTTTTTTGTGTTTTTAACAAACGCATATCCATATTAACGTAGCCCCTGATGTGTTTTGCAGTGTTCTAGCATCCACTTGGTAATTGTCGGTCAGTTTGTCAGGTAGACTCACTGAGGCCCCGGTGCTCTGTGAAGTAATTATGAGATCAAGTATTAGAGTAAGGGTAAAACGTGTCTCATTAAAAACTACTCAAGTACTAACTTGTGAGGTGTAATTACTTTATTATAACCTAATATACTAAACTTTCCATATCTTTGCTGTTTTATATAGTTGATTATTTTTCTACCTTTGTCCATTTTTACTATTTTGTTGATTATTTTGATATCATTTCTTACATTATTGGTATTTTCTCATTGATTTCACAAATTTTGTTAATATTTTCTTGATTATGTTGCTTATTTTGTTGATATTCTGTTGCTTATTTTTCTGGTTTGTTCATTTTGTCAATATTTTGTGGACTATTTAGTTAATTTAGTAAATTTTTCAAATATTTTGTGTTATTTTTGCTCATTTTTATTGATGTTTTGTCTATTATTTTTCCAATTTTGTTAGTATATTGATTTTGCTCCTCTTGCATGCTAGATAATTTGATATTTGATATCTTGGTAATTACGGTACATTGCCTATTTTGCTTATTCTCTTATTTTGATCATTTTTGTTACTTTAATGGTATTTTAGAATTTGTTTTATTGAATGTGTTAATATTCTCTCAACTACCGGTATATTGATTATTTTGTTGATATTCTGTTGGTTATTTTTTCTGTTAATTTTATTATTTCATGTTATTTTTGCTACTTTTTATGGATTTTTCTTTATTTGTTTAATGTTATTCATTCAGTTAATATTTTATTGATTATTTTACTCATCATGCTTATTTTATTAATGATTTGTTGATTTCATTGCTTATTGTGTTCATTCTGTTCATATTTTGTCCATTATTTTGCAAATTTTTTGAAAGATATTTTTTCAAACCACTGTGACAATATTAACAATCAGAAGATTCACTGATGCCCTACAGCTTTGGTGGTCTACACGGGTCTGGAAATGAAATCGAAATGAAACCAAGACTCTTAACAGTGACCTGAAGGCCAAACTCGACCACTACAACGTTAATTAACAGAGATCAGGTCTGGTTCTAATCATAAAATATCAAAACATACTCAGTTTTTATAAAAATACTTGTGTAAAATCTTAAAATTATCTAAAACTTCGCAGATGCTGAAGTTTACAAATGAAGGACATTCTGAGCCAATGACATCACAGGCCATTACCCCCTCATTTTACAGTAATGTCAACACTGCAGTCAATATGATCCCACATTAACAGCATGCATGCAACATATTGAAAGGTTCCACATTTAGATGTCTGCTCTTTCTTTTTATATACCACAGTGTCATGTTATGTGACAGCCTGAACTGTGTTTTAAACATAGACAACCACACTGAACAGCATGCAAGATGAGTGAAATGGTAATTTGGCATTAATAGAGAAGTCCAGGCTCTGTGCCTATTTGCTCTGTTTATCAGTGCCTGTGATTGATTTTCCTGTCAGTTCCTCTCAGCTATAGGATGGCATCGATTGGTTTCCAGCGTTGGTGAATGGTGCGCAGCCACATGTGAGCTGCAGGCCAGTCCTTTGCCCTGTGCCACAGTGGAGAGTTCAACATTGACGTCTGCATCCACATGCCGAACACAAGTGCTTTGCCTAAATATGGACCATGAATGAGGAGGGTGAACATTTGAACATAACAGCCAGGAAAGTGTTTTGAAGGATGTACTTTTGTACCATGGCCACAAGGGATCTGTCATTTTGATTTCAAATCAGGTATGTATGTGCAGTAACTTTTTATTTTTAGGTGAAATACCTGAACTAGTGAGCACTATGAGGTGTCTATGCAAATTCACTGTGATAACTGTGAATCAAGTATTGAGACTATCCAGCATTTGAGGGCAGAGTATTTTGGGAGGGGCACAGCTGGATGGGCATCCTGGGAAATCAGAGCAGAGGAATTTAAGGGGGGAGCAGGGTATACAGTATATCACTGTTACTTTTAACATTAATGTACAAAGCAGGCATTCAGTTGCTTTAACCTTTTCAGCTATGTTCAATGGTTAATTAATTGCAGGTCAGTATAATAAGAAAATACTAGTACTAGTTGAAATGTGTTCTCCATGAGCACTTTGGTGTGAGTTTGAATTGAATCCTATAATCATCCTTAGTCCAGCAGAGCTCCATGTCTGACTCAGACCTCATAAAGACTGGGGGATCAGCCAGCAGGGGCCCTGCATGCCAATCACCTCCCACTACCAGGATGGAGCTTCTCAGTCCCTCCAAGGTGAAGAATCGCCCACAGAACGTCACAGAGAAGGTCACACAGGTACAGGGGCTGAGAACCTTATGGCTCAGTCTCTGGCTGTGTGCGTCGATTTATACACTCGAGGCATGCAGCTGGAGCAACTGACAGCCAGGAAGGGTTAGTGATGGAATGAGCCCAGGGCACTGACCAAAATTTTACTTCTTTGACTATAAAACTCCATGATGCATTCACTGTTAATCACTTTCAGATTTCTCACAGCAGTCAGGTTTGGTTTACTAAAAAAATAAAGTTGCCATGATGAAAGACAGGCGCTAATTCCCCCTAGTGGAAAAATCAGTAGATAGTTTGGTGGCTGGATGTTTTCCTCCTGGGTGTGAAAAGCAAAGTTGCATTGAGCCACAGTTCAATTCCGTCCCACTGTTGTTAGTGCAGGAGCCCTGGGGCTTGGCATTCTGCATCACTGCCCCTGTGTGATGGTGTGCTTTGGATATGAAACAAATGCATGGGAAGTGTTTGCAGAAGCTGGTGACCTTGCTGCATGGGATCCTGATTCCTGTGTCTTTCAGTTCTGGTAGATGGGTCTATCTACACGTATCATCTGCAGGGATTATAAGGACCATCAGGACATAAAATATGTTTAATCTTGACTAAATGGTACTAGGAGGACATAAAGTCACTCGCAAACTACAAAAAGCCAACCAGCCACTTATTCAGGTGTTGTACTTTACCTGAGACTTTTTATGGATTCTGCAAATAGTTGTTCTACCTGGATGTAATCTTTGTCCAAGTTCTGCCTCTGCTGAGAGCCACTGAGGACAGGATGGTTAAGGATTTACTGGATCCACAAGGTTACAAAGTCAGAGCATGCGGCCACCACCAAGAGCTTGGTCAAAACAGCTCATCTTCTAGAAAGGTCTGTTGGTCAGTATTAGAGTAAATAAATACTGTATATAAAAATACAGCACTTTGTGAAAGTACAGTAAATTTATCCTTGTGGTATTTTGATTTATTGACGCAAAAGCCTAAAGTTGCTGTTCGGGATAACAGAATTTTATTCATACCTTGATGAATAACTTCAAATGCTGCATATTTAGACTGTGTTTGTATTATTTAAGAATAGCTGCATGCTGACGGATTCTGTCTGCGTAGGTACTGTCATTGGAGTCCGATGTGCTGCCCGAGTATAAACTCCAAGTGCCGGAGACAACATGGTGGATCTTGCTTCACTACAGCTCCTTCAAGGCATTTTGGGACTGGATTATTCTCCTCTTGGTCCTCTATACAGCTGTTTTCACTCCTTACTCAGCTGCTTTCCTCTTAGATGAACACGGGGATATGCGTCAAAGGAGCTGTGGTTACACATGTAACCCTCTGAATGTGGCGGACCTTTTGGTGGACGTGTTGTTTATTGTGGATATAGTTATAAACCTTCGCACCACCTATGTGGATCAGAATGATGAGGTGGTGACACAGCCAAGTAGGATTGCCAAGCACTACATCAAAGGATGGTTCCCTATTGACCTGTTTGCAGCCTTTCCTTTTGACCTTCTCATTTTCAGATCTGGCTCTGATGAGGTAAGACCCCTGCATGAAGACCACATGTTTGTAAAATTTGATGCACGTTTCACAACATACATACTGTATTTATGCTAGTAACTGCTTTTATTGTTTTTACAGATATTTTGGTAATACTGTATTTGATTCTTTTGAATTTTCTAAATTTCTCTTATTCACCTTAATCATTTTCCTTCCTAACATTTTCTTTGGTTTTGTTTCTGAACACCAAAGATGGCTACCCTAACCAGCCTACTGAAAACAGCTCGGCTGCTGCGACTGGTTCGCGTAGCAAGAAAACTGGACCGATATTCTGAATATGGAGCTGCTGTCCTCTTCCTGTTAATGTGCACTTTTGTGCTCATTGCCCATTGGCTAGCCTGCATCTGGTATGCTATTGGCTTTGTGGAGAGGCCTTACACAGAGAATGGGTGGCTGGACAACCTGGCTGAACAACTGGGCAAGACCTACAATGACAGTGACTCTAGCTCTGGTCCAGCAGTAAAAGACAAGTACGTCACCGCCCTGTACTTCACCCTGAGCAGTTTGACAAGTGTGGGCTTTGGTAATGTGTCTCCTAACACCAACTCTGAGAAGATCTTCTCCATCTGTGTCATGGTCATTGGCTGTGAGTTGAGTAATACTGTTCTCTTTTTAGTATTTTAAGTAATAACAGTTGAAATGTCATAGCCATCAGGGTCCAATGGTTACTTTTTGCATCTTCTTTTACTTGTCTTCCAGCTCTCATGTATGCAAGCATATTTGGGAATGTTTCTGCCATCATCCAGCGGCTATATGCTGGTACAACACGCTACCACACCCAGATGCTGCGAGTCAAAGAATTCATCCGCTTCCATCAAATCCCAGGCGGCCTGCGCCAAAGGCTGGAGGAGTACTTCCAACATGCTTGGTCCTACACAAATGGGATTGACATGAATGCTGTAAGTGACTGATTTAACCTTTAAATACTGCCATGGTTAAATGAAATTCCTGTTTTTATACTGATATGTTGATAATTTTTCCTGCTCAGGTGCTTAAGGGATTTCCAGGGTCTTTGCAGGCAGACATCTGTTTGCATCTGAATCGTTCTCTGCTACAGAACTGCAAAGCTTTCCGTGGTGGGAGTCAAGCCTGTCTGCGTGCTTTAGCAATGAGATTCAAGACAGTCCATGCTCCACCAGGAGATACCCTGGTCCATTATGGAGACATTCTGGACTCCCTGTTCTTCATCTCTCGTGGTTCCATCCAGGTCATCAGGGATGATGTGGTTGTTGCCATATTAGGTAAGATGTCTCATCATAAAGTCTTTCCACTCACTCCAGAACATGTTATTCTATTCTGAACAGCAAACTATATTTGTGCTCTTGCAGAGAAGAATGACATTTTTGGGGAGTCTATCCACCTGTACGATGAGCCAGGGAAGTCCAATTCAGATGTACACACCATCACCTACTGTGACCTGCACCGCATCCTGAGGGAAGACCTGCTGGAGGTCTTAGATATCTACCCCAGCTTTGCAGATAACTTCTGGAGGAACCTGGAGATAACATTTGACCTGAGAGATGTACGTTGACTAGTGGCTACAGCTTATTTTAACATTTTGTACCTGGGAGAGGGGGCTAATCAGAGAACAGTGTTTGACATTCATCTAGTTTTGTTTGTTTTTTAGGCTGAACAAGTGGCACCAATATTAACAACTGATGATTCTGGGGATGATTATGATTGTCGTCATAAGTCAAGACACAAAATACACTCCTTGGATTGTCGAATCAGGCCAGGTGAGATTATTTGCGGTTCCTTTTTACATTTGATATTGTTTGGGTTCTTTTTCTCAGCACAAAAGATGCATGTCAAAGGTAAGATTAGACAAACCAGCTGTTTTGAAATCAGAGACTCTTTGGAATGTGAAAAAGATAATGATTCAGTTTTTTTTTGTATGTACAGATGGAATAGACCATGAAGACTCATACCCCCTACAATCCTTCCACCACCGTCATTCACCTCCTCAGACACACTGGGAGGACTGCTGCAGTTGTGGATCCCCACGTTCCCAGTCAAGTGAAGACCTGGCTAAGCCTCTTTCTCATGGGGCTAAAGTAGAGCTTTACCCTATGGGGAGAGAAGAAATGCTTGACCAGGGCCAAGGTAGATGGGCACTATTCTGAACTGAAGTCCGTCTCAGCTGTTACCATATGCATTCTATACTGTACCTTACAATTCTATACAGTTTGTTGGTAATCTAATTAGTTTGCAGTAGCATGTACCAAAACAGATGTGGGGTGGTACATCAGTAGATGCAGCAGGATGTTTTTGTAGGCAAACCTTAAAAGTCACAATATATGCCACACTCTATGAAAACTCTACAATGTGCCTCTAAAATACAATAGTTGTGAGTGCCCTTGGATGTCTTGTACATCTGCTAGAAGACACAACATTTCCAATATTTATCTTCTATCTTATTCAGCTTCATCACTACATGTGCCAGGAATGTACCGATACTGGCCACAGCGTCAGTCTCAACAGTTTTCCAGTCGCGCCTGGAGATCATCTTCTGTTCGCAACTCCTACCACCCACCGCCTTTCACAGAAGAGAGGCCCAGTGAGCTTGAGTCTCAACTTGAAGTTTTACATTCACAGCTCAACCGGTACATCTACTGCAAATGGAGATTGTTTGACACTGATTATCAATGCAGTGAAGAAGCATTTAATATTTTTTTTCTTGGAACTTTTCTGATTGTCTATTACTTTACAGATTGGAGACTCGAATGACAGCAGACATCAATGTTATTCTCCAGCTTCTGCAGAGGCAGACAGCACCTGTACCTCCAGCTTACAGCACTGTATCATCTAGTACACTTCCTACGGATTCACCAGGCCCGTACGGAACTGGGACAGCAGTGCTGCACTCCATGTACCCTATTTCCCCCTTACAGATGGGCAGCAGGGTCCCTACAGAGGTGTGGAAAAATACCATTTAGCACTGATATTAAACCTCCTTTAAGTTAAATATTTTGGAGTCATAAAAGAAGGCTTCTGTGATTTGGGGATTGAAAAATCAATTCCATCTATCAATAGAGAAAGCAATACTGTACCAGAAAGAATCCACTAAAACCATCTCCAAAGCTCAGAACTAGCTCAATAACAGCTTATTAAGACTCACTGAAAAAATGTGCAACTTATTGGTTACAATGTATAAATGTTATTGCATCGTCAAATATTTTCCTTCAAACAAAAATCAATACAGTTATAGCAACAGCTACTATTGAGCTAGCAACTGTAGCTTATCTAATCACAAGATGACTGAAGAGAGTCGGTTTACATTTCAGATTCCTTCAACATGTGGTACAGGTAAGAAACAAACGGACATACTCGCTCAGCAACTGTGAGGTTGTAAGCCATGCTGATTGGTAGGTCACCTCTAATAATTTATTAGTCCGCCACAAGCGATGGGCTAGTTTGCATACACCGAAGACAGCACCCTTAATGCCAAAAATAATACATTAATGACCAAAATAACAATGAAATCACATACTGGCTTCTGAATCGTCATTTTGAGGCCACTCACTTTGTCACCTCCTGAACCCCATTTTGGAGCCAAAAGCAGGAAGTAACCATATTTGGACAAAAGGGGCATACCTCATCAAGCTTTGTTGTTAGTAGAACCTCAATCGATCTGTGAGGAAAATATGTTCCATTAATCAAATAGAAGCCATGAAGGTCTGACTTGGTCTGATTTTGCAGGTCAGTGGAACTGCCACAAAGAACTGTCTATCGAAGCCCAGCAAAGCCGAGCTTTGTCAGACTATTTGCCTTAATATCTTAATAACAGAGCAATATGATGGACTACCAGATCACTTGATGATCCAAGTAAAATGTTTGAGACCAAGATGACTATTAACAATGATGTATTAACTTAGTGTCTTTAGAGTGTCCAGTGTAACTTGATGGAAGCCAGGGCTTTTTGGAACCAAATGGATGGAGCCCCAGAGACTGTCAGTGGTATTACAATTTTAAGTTATTTGCCATCTGTTTCATTACACAGCCCTGGTCCTTGCCCACTGGGGCAAACTCAAGGCCTGCAGTGGCTCCTGACTCTGGTCATGTAGTATTTTTTTGGGACAGCATTTGGGGGAGATATGTCCTGACCAGTCAGCCAGACCTGGGAAGGCTGTGCTAACAGACATAAACACTGGCATCTGTACCATAAGTTACAGATGACAATCTTTCTAAATACTCTAATTTTAACTAACATTATTTTTGGATGTTACTGAAATTTTACAATTTTTTTTTTAACACTGCAACCGCTAACTACAATATTTATTTTTAGAGCTCTATGCAGACCAACCTTCAATTCACCAAGAAGTCCCAAGAGTCTTTGTCCAGTGGTATCCACGTGACAGTGGCATCAGATGACACCAAGTTCATGATGGTCACTCCTGAAACTGAGACACATGCAGGGTTAACTGCACAGCTCCCACAGACGTCTGTCAAATCCTCCCTAACGGAGAACACAAGGGTCCTGAGCAGCCTCCGCTATCCCTCACTGCCCGGGAACCTGGACATCAGCTCAGGACTGGATGACATCCAGAAACATCTTTCAGACCCGGTGCTTCCTGCCACATGACAGCGATTAGGAAGGACTCTGAGCCACTGTGAAAGAAGAAACTGCTACTTACTTTGGATGAAGTTAAGAAGTCACTGCAGCTCCTTGTCTGAGATGGTTTAAACTTGATCATCTTAAATAAATTTGGACTAGTAGCATGTTAAAAGCGGAGACCGGCGTCTAAAATAAGACCCAGGTTTCTTGCAGCAATGACAATTTCTCTGAGGTGACTGCTTTTTTTGTAACATACTGTATATCTTTCATCAATAATTTGTTTCTCAAATAATGTCTGAACACATCTGCAGTGCTTTTAGTGTATAAGTGATCCATTGTGAACGAATATTCTTTTAAATATAAAATGATAAACACAACCAGTTTTTCTTCACACATCTTAGTCCTGTTCTGTCTGTTCTGGTTCATTCCAGTTCACTGCATTTTCTCAAGGCCAGTCCTTTCCTGTCTCTAACCAGTCAGTTGAGAAAGTTCTCACACATTCTATGATCTAAAAAATAAATGAGAAAATATTAGCTCTTATTTTTTACAGAACAGTTCAAATTCTTTTACCATGAAAATGCTAACTGGACAACGTCTACTCATTCAGCCACTTACTCGTGTTCTCTGGTGCACATTATGTGTTTTCAAAAACACAGACATGTCTCCAGGATTTCTCCACTTGTACTTGTGTGTAGGGGTCACCTTATCCTCACCTGGGCCAAATTTTATCAAAATTTCAAAATTAGATCTTGTGATTTGATAAATTTATGATTACCGTAGTAAATATGACATCATGACTTTATTGAAACAGTTGTAACCTGTGTTCACTACATTATGACCCTGCTCTTTGACAACATCCATTTTACCAACTTGATTCTCTCTATATGAGAGATACTGACAGTTTTCAGTATTATATAGTAACTTGAAGATTACAGCTTTCTTTTCAGCCCGTCATTCCTGTAATATAAATTATTATCAACACTTTGTTGCCTCACTGTGAAGTAAGTTATATTTTGTCTAAATATGAAATCGCTGTCTATTGGTTTAAACCGTGAGCAACTGTTTATTTCTGTATTAACTAATATTAAGTATCAATAATAAAGACATTGCTACAGATATTACAAAACAAAACTGTATTATTGTAAGTACAGTAAACCATTGCACACTAACAAAACTTGCATGTTTTTCATATCACAAATGATATTTTGTTAGATCAAATATATATTTATACATAAAAAAAAATGGCAAAAATCAATGTTCATGTTTGCGAATTGCAACAAATGTAACAGTCGGTATTGAAGTTTACATTTTTGTTGCTCCCTCGAGTTTTCTGATGCAGGACATATTGTGAAAACTGAATAGCAATGATTGTGACTTTTTGAAATGCATTTTTACAGCCTAGTTTTGTTACACATTTAAAAAGCTTCATGTTTTAACTCAAGGCATTTATGAGCATGAACTCAGCCTGTCAGTTTGTAAATCCAGTCATGGACTTTTTGAGTCCTTTATCATTTTACACCTCATTTCTTTTTTCCAGTCCAGGAAGGTTCAGAGCTGTAGCTCATACTCGAAGGATTTCTAGGCAGTTGTTGTAGCAGATAGAGATCCAGTCTGGCTGGGTGGAGGCCCACTGGACGTTATTGATCTCTCCCTCTGCTGTGTAGGCCAGTATAGGGTCCTCGATAGCCCGCGGCATCTGCTGGATGTCCCAGATTAGAGCCTGATGGTCGTCAGCTACACAAAAGGAGAGCAGGTTTATTTCAATCAATTTAGTCAAACAAAAAATTTGCTAATACAAGTTGTGTGTAAATGTCCTACAATGTATATTTCAAAATAATGCAATATCTTATGTTCCTATTACTAGAGGGGTCTTCACTTCAGGAAGTGGTGCTCAAAAATATACTCACTGAAGCATTTGACAATCTCAATTATGTAGCATCTAAACTGTTGGTAATATTTTACTTGATGAAATAATTCATATACTTATGTAATGCTGAACTAATAAATGACTCATGATAAGTTAATGCACGAATTATCATGAATTCATGATACCATGAACTAATGATGAATTCAACATCACGCTATGTGAATACTTCATCATTAGTTAAGGGACATAAATTTTGATAGTTACTTCACACATGAATGGAGATGTTCATTTTACGTGGATGCATTTGATCAGACTCACTCTTAACATTCTCCATGTTCTAATATTTTAAAAACCTATGAAGAGCTAGAATTTTAAGCTGGACATCAGACTCCAACATGTACATTAATTCATGACCCAGTCAGAACACTCTCACAGGTAAACCTTAGCTACAGTATACCCTAACCCCACTGAGCTATAAATTCACTAATAAACTCTTTATGAGTCATTCTGACTCTTTTACAGTTTATTGGTGAACCTGTGATGCATGTTCTGACTACTGGGTTATTCACCAATGTCCATATTTGAGTCTGATGACCAACATAAATTTAAAAAGGCTTCATAGTTTTTTTTTTTTTTTTTTTTTAATAATATGAAGAATGTTACAGAGAGACTGATCAAATACATCCATCTGAAATGAACATTACCATTCATGAATGACATTACTGTGAATTCATATCCCTTAACAAGTGATGGATTTATGGTGCTCATCATAAACTATGATTAATCATGCATTAATTCATGTATTCAATCATCATGACTCAGGCATTAGTTCAGCATTATTTAACTACTATATATGAACTGGACCCTTCAAGTAAAGTGTTACCAAAATCTTTCAAATTTCTCTAGTTATCTGTATCATTAAGAGTCACTGCAGCAGACACACTGCATGCTAATTCCTCCGACTGTGCCTTAATAAATTCCTCCATGTTTTAAAATGTTACAGCACAGTATATTTACAGGTACAGTACTGAGAAGGTCTCCCTCTTGTGGCAATCATCAGTTCTGCCACAATATGACATTTTAGGAGATTGTGAAAATAAATCTGCACACAACAACAAGCAACCGGTTTGTTGGTGAAAGGCTGCACTTGAAAACACTAAATAACTAAGGTATATAAGGTTTCGTGCAACTTTCACTGGATAATTGTCACACAGATAACTGCAATTAACAATTTAATTGCATTTCCTATGCATTGTATGCCACTAGTGTGGCCTGGTTTAGTTCCTTACATACAATATCACCAATAAAGATGAAGAGCTGAAATTGGGACTAGATATAAATAACTTAAATACACTGATAATGACTGCTAACAGTAGAAGTAAAGCAGCTCAACATGGAGTGGGTGCAATAAGATATCATCTTTAAAAAAAAAATCATCAGTCAAATCTGGGAAATTATCTTATTTTCATACAGGTGACTACAATTTTCACAATAAAGCAAAACAGTTGTGGTTAGCAGTAATTGTAACAGGACTAACAACAAGTGCAGATATATTTAAAAACAATAAACCACCAGACTGTAAAAAAATGTACCTGTCTGTGTCGTAAAAGTTGCATACCTGCTGTGCAGATGTGGCAGGAGGAATGTGGGGCCCAGGCAATTCCATTGACACAAGCTCTGTGGTTGCTGAGTCTGGCCACTGGAGTACAAGGCACACGCACGTCTAAGATCACCACCTGACAACACAAATAAAATACAACACAATGTCAGAACAGTTCACGTACTACTGACTACCTTAAAGACTAACTACTATGAGAAAAGAAAAACACTTTAAACAAATTCAGTCTTTTAACTTAAAAAAAGTTAGTTATTAATAGGGCTGATGATGGTGATTGATGAACTTTCCCTCAACACCAACATAAGTGATGTTCAAATAACCTCCAGACTGTCCATGGCCATGGTTGCCAGATAGTTGGGGTCCTGTTTGTTCCAGCAGAGCCGGAGTAGTGGGTGGTGTTGAGGGTCTTCATAGATGATAGTGCTGTGTTCTAAGTGGCGGAGGTCAAACATGCGAACCGAGCCATCAGCTCCCACAGACGCAAACATATCTCTGCCTCCACCGGCGCGACTGAATGAGATGTCATAAACCTGCAAATCAGACAGACAGTGAGTTCTGCTCTGGTTTTTAACACACAGAATAAGCACTTTACTACACCCAGACATATGTACATTATCAGTCAAATGTCTGTACACCTCTTCACCTCTTCATTTTGATTCGTGATCCTTTATTTAATGAGATTTACCTCTTTGTCATGAGCAATAAGCTGTGTCTTGACATGCCCGGACACCAGGTTGGCCCTGCCTAGAACCTGTCCGGTTTCCAGTCCCCAAATCGTACAGGTAGTGTCAATACTGGAGGTACCTGCCCAAAGAAGAGACATTTAGACTTTTTGTGCACTTCAATGTAAAATACTGAAACATTCTACAGTCAACTGGCTTCACATGCAACAAACCTGTGCTGAGATCTCACCTAACAAGTTTGGGTCCACTTGATTCCAGTCAAAGGATGTGAGCGGTGCACAGAAGTCTGAATTCTTGTTGTTGTTGAGCAGACACTCCAGACGGGTTTCTGTGTCACTGACCTTTCAATAGGAAGATAGATTATGCTTAATATTTCACATGTTAATAAAACAGGAACTCAAGATTGGCTTTATTGAGGATCTCCATTTACAAGCTGCATGAAGACTGGGATCAAACCTTGCTTCAGTAATAAATAGATAACCTAGAAATCCATTTTGCACTATTCTAAAAAAATGGTTCTGTAACAAACGTCTCATTCTGAGGTCATGAAAACATGGGGGTTCACATTTTAAAGTACAACCTCAATTCAAGATAAGTTGGGATGTCAGAACAGAGTGCAATGATTTTCAAATCTCATAAACCCATATTTTATTCCCAATAGAAAATAAACAACATATCAGATGTTGTAACTGTGACATTTTATTATTTCATGGACAATATTGGCTAATTCTGAATGTGATGGCAACAACACATCTCAACAGAGTTGGCACATAGGCCACAAAAATCTGGAAAAGTAATTGGCACAAATCAAAAACGACTAGAGGATCATTTGACAACTAATTAGGTTAACGTAACAGGTCAGTAACATGACTGCATATGGAAGGAGCATTTTAGAGAGACAAAGCCTCTAAGATTGTTAGAATGAAATTTGAGCAGCTGGATGTGATGTTTGCTAGAATATTCTTTACTGAGAAACACTGAAAAAACTGTCTTCACACATTATGTGCTGGGAAAACTGTGGTCAGAGCAGAGTGAACCTCTGTGAACTCTGATAAATCATAGGATGTAGATAACAGAATGTAACCTCTATCTTGTTTAGCTCCACATGCACACCCACACACACTCACCAGACAGTATTTCATAGTAATCTGGGGAGCTCAGGTCTGGCTCCTATTATGAAGGTCACTCGCATATTTTTTTCCAAACAGACCTATTCATTGTATGGGGCAGTGCCCAAGGAGAAAAATGTCTAAGACAGCTTTGTACAGGGCTCATTCTTTGTGAGTTGAGCTCAGATCTGTACCACTTTGCCTGTGATCATCTAAATAAATGCTACGCTCCTGAGACCAACTTCCTGATCCTGGCTGGTGTTGCTGACAAACAAACCGAAGGGGGCAGAGTGCACCTAAGGCTCTGTCCTGGGACAGCCACAAATCCCATACATGTTACAAAGATGTAAAGAGGTTCACCAAACTGTAAAGAGGTTCACCAAAATGTAAAGAGGTTCACCAAAATGTGCCAAAAATTGTGGAACAATTTCAAAAAAATTTTCCTCAATGTAAATTTATGAAGTCTTTGAAGATCACACTATCTACAGTGTATAAGATCATCAAGAGATTCACAGAATCAGGAGGAAGGACAAAACTGGATGCTCGTGTTCAGTCCTCAGGTGGCACTGCATTAAAAACAGACATGATTCTCTATTGGAAATCACTGCACAGGCTCACAAACACTTACAGAAATCACTGTCTGTGAACACAGTTCGATGGGAAATCTACAAATGCAAGTTAAAGGTGTATCACGTAAAGAAGAAGCCATATGTGAACACAGTCCAGAAACACCACCGTCTTCCCTGGACCAAAGTTTATTTAAAATGGTCTGAGGCAAAATGGAAAACTCTTCTCTGGTCAAATACCGTAAATTGTGGTCAAATTCTAAAAGAGATTATATTTTCCATGAAATGGTAAAATGTCTCAGTTTCAACATCTGATATGCTGTTTAAGTTCTTTTGGGACTAAAATATGGATTTATGAGATTTGCACATCTTTGTATTCTGTTTTCCTTTACGTTTTACAGAATGTCCTAATTTCACTGGAATTGGGGATATACGCTACTGAGACCATAATTATAAATAATGTATTCTACTTCTGCATTCCGTCTTCTTAGCCTTCTCCCTCTCAGGCTGGTGCCAGACATTTGACCAGTCGTCTCCTTCTGTTTCTCTCCAGAGGCGTTTGATGCAGTTCAGCACTTGAGATGTCACTCCGTATCTGGTCCACCCACGTTATTCCTCATCTGCCTCTGCTCCTTATACCATGTAATCTATTTTTTAGAGCAATTCATTGGAGTCTTTCGTCTGTGATTCTACTAACAGCACAATACACGAGAAGCCTTGTCTTTATTCTGGTAGATATGTTGCATATACCCACATCTTGTCATGTCTTATCATTCCTTGTTCGTCTTTCCTGATCGCCCCCACAATTCTTCTGAGGACGCTCATCTCAAACATTTGAAATCTGTGCTCATCCTGCATCCTGAGTGTCCATGTTTTACAGCCATGTAGAAGTGAAGGTCGAGAGACTCATAAGCATACCTCCCAGTGAATGTTTATTTCCTTCCTGTTCCATATGCTTTTCCGCAGTCTCCCAAATGTCTTTCCTGAAGCTGATATCCCTTTGTCAAGTTCTGCTGTGATGGCATTGTCACTTGACAGTCTGCTGCCTAGGTAGGTGAAACTGGCTATTTCCACAGTTAAACCTCCTTAAATCTTATACACTGGCCCTGAAACTGTCATGCGACTGGTCATCTTACCCTCCAGATTCTCAGGTAGTCTCCGCTGGTGGCCAACAGGTCCGGATACACCCCTTTTGTGTCAGGAATCCACATGATCTTTGTGGTTGGATAGGGGTGGTCAAAAGTGTTTCGGCACACAAACTCTGAGCTCTCCTCCTCCAGACCCACTATCTGAACCTGCGGAGATACAATATCAACTCGCCTTGAGTGAGCCAGTGTAGCGTCACTGATCTGAACCGGTTCAGAACAGTCAATCCGTGATAGCTGGTGATGACTCTAAGGATTTGCAATGATACCTAATAGACTGAAATTTTAATCTACAAAGCCTTTTATTGCTTTTAAAATTTTATTAATAATCAAGACCTAGATTAGAATGGGCTCAGCACAATAAAAGGCATTAACTATGTATGTTTTCTTCTTTTTAATTCAACGGTAAATTGGTAACTACCTGCTAAACTATGTGTGTGAAAACCCCCCAAAATTCTTCAGTCTTGATCTTTAGGAATTAAAATAACATTGTGCCTGGTTTAGGTGATAGTGTCAAAGAAAATTCCTAGATTTATTTGCTAGTCATATGTTAATGTCAAGATAAAGTACAATATTTGTAGCAAACTATTGGGAGTGTCAGCTCCTATTGCTTCCACATTGTGATGCTTTTAAAAGTAAGTTTAGGCATATGCATCTCAGATTTGAATATGGAGAAGGCATTATTATTATCAGATAAAAATCTGCTGACAAGTTAACTGGCAATGACAATCTTGTTTAATGAAACTGTGGCAGATGCAGGTATATTAATAGCACTACATTATTTACACGTTTATATAAAAACATTAACCCACTTTAAATATCTGCCACCTGTTTTATCAATGATTATTACTAACACTTTTCATGAACATTGTAACTTAATCAGTTAGAAAACAAACAAAACAGGACCAAATAATGTCAAAAAAATGTAAGTATGATACATTGTTGAAGTAGAGAAATGTTACTTCAACAATGAAAGATGCTTGTCTTTACATGTACTGGTCATTTGTGTGTTCAATAGTCTCTGCTGCTGTAACATGTCGAGTTGGAACCTGTTTCTGAGGTGAATATATTGCTCCTAGTTTCTGGTTGTTACATGTGGTTGACCAGGTCGTGGTTGGCCTGCTGTTGTTCCTCTGGACAACGAACACTGGTGTAAGCACATTATTGTGGAGTGATGGACATTTACTGCCCTTACAACTTGTCTGGTGGTCTGCCTTGCCTCCAATATTCCAATGGCACCATCCCAGTCAGGTTGCCCCAGTTACGGCTTACATTCTTACAGATGTCTTTCTCTAAAGCTGTGGTGCCTTTTTATAGGGCTGGGTGTGTTTGACTGAGGAGTAGTGATTTTGGGACTGGATGCACAAAGGCATCGTGAATGAGTGACTACTCACAATAATCAGTTAGGTGTGAGGAAATCCCACATGCTGGGAATTATCATGAAAGCAACATTTGTGCAACTAGTTTTATCAATTGAGAAAAGCCCCTCCAAAACTGGGCCAAAAACAGAGTGGTGCGTTATTTAATCCAATGAAGTGCACATTTCTTGAAAGTACATGGAGACAAAGAGCCCCCTATGATCATCACAAATGTCTTATAAAATATACAGACAGCTCAACGTTGATTCCATGCTTTGCAAATATTTCAGTTATTAGCAACACTTCTTAATATAAAGATACGAGTCAAATACTTTGCAAATGGAAAGCTTCAAACAGAGACTGTATATTATTGTACCATCTACTGACAGAATGAATTTCCTATTGTTAGTGTGCAGGTTCAATGCTTCCGGATCATATGGCACAGGATGGGATGAAAGTTGATGTTACCTTGTTATTGTACTCCTCCACGAAGCTGCCCAGCGCCAGGCGGAAGCGTTTCTCCGGGCGGACAGTCCAGTTCATGGCGTAAACTGTCCACGGAGCCTCGTATTTGTAGATTTCTTTACGTTTGCCATGTAGCGACATATTCAAAGCCCTGGTTCAATTAACCTCTGGGGGAAAACCAATTACGAGCAGCAAAAGAAGACCCTGAACGCGTCGCCACAGCCGCCTACGTAGCGAAATCTGTAGCCCGCACCGTCAGCACGGCTTTTAAATCACTACAGATACACGTTACACGCAAAAGTATCCATCAAATGTTTCAGTTTTACAATGAAATCCACAAACAGCAACAAAAAGATGTTCATAACATGGCTGCGACCGGAGGACAAAAATAGTAAGAAAGAGCGTCATCGCGGCTCCTGGTGCTGCCTTCACGTGAAAGTACGAGTGTCGGAAAACACATCAAAAGCACAAAAACGATACATGAAAAATAGAATAGAAAAATAAAATAGAATAGAATAGATTAGAATATAATAGAATAGAATAATAGCAAACAGTGGAAGCTTTAAAAGACAAACACGTGATTCAGAAGTAATCGTGTGTTGTGTGAAATCTAATTTGTCAGCTAGGTATTCTATTATAGTAGTCGGAACCCTGAGTTGTAAATAATATTATGAGCAATTTTATCTCTGTATAACTGTCATTTACCTGCAGAACGTTTGGTCGACATTTTCACTCGTTGGACGTACATGTGAACGACTGGCAAGTCGTTTTAAAAAGTGTTGTGGAAAGCCTAATTTACGTGGAGCACCTGAAGACAGCATTACAGACGCTTCTGCTACAGCGGGATAACATCAGCTCAGTAAAGAGGCGATGAGCCATTCTAGTAACCAGTCAAAATAATTTACAACCGAGTGTGTCAGTGTAATAAATAAATATGGACCGAACGAGAACATTATTTACTCCTTTGCATGTTCCTGAGTAGTTTTTTCAAAGAGAAGTTCTTCTGAGAGTGGTTGTTTTGCAGAATTCTGTTTATGCTTCCTCAGTTACATTGAAAAGGCAAAATATGTATTTCTACTCTGTTACATTTGACTCCACTTCAGTGAGTAAAAATGTCTGGAAAGGGAGTAAAAAAAGGTTGGAATAAAAAAAAACAAAATAACAATGTAAACTAACAAAATGTATATAAATTAAGCAATGTTGTACACAGTTACATTTAGCTGCAGCTCAATGGGTAGGAATTAAAAATGTGCAACAAAATGAACGCAATCAACAAAATGTGCAAAAAACTGAGCAAAACAGTCAAGTAAGTTATAAAATGATCATAACAAGTGCAACTGAACAAAATGAGCCACAAAATAAGCAAAATGCATGAAGAAAATTATCAAAAAAATAGCAATAGTATGAAGACATTGAACAAAATGAGTAAGAATGAACAAATTAAGCAACAAACTGAGCCCAAAGGCAACCAATAATCATGTAAGTTAATAAAAATGAACAATGTAATCAAGAAATTTAAGGAAGAATCAACAAAATAAACAACACTATGAGCAAAAATTATCAAAAGACTCATTGAGGTTAGCAAAAATGAACAAATCAATGAATGACATTGGTAAATAAATAAATAAACAAACAAAAACATGGTCAAAATAATTACAGAGATTAGAAAATTACCAAAATACGTGTTTTAGGCAGTATTTTAGGCTGCAATAAACTTCATATTATGAAGTTACTCACTTTATAGCATGGAATAAAGTACAATTTTTCGTGAGACACTTCTTTTCTTTCAAGTGCTTGTTTCCATGAATAGAAAGTAAAAATGCATATGTGTTGAGAGCCACAAAAAAACATGAATTCATTCATTATGATTTTGTTTAACTTTATTTTGTTCATTTTGTTGATCATTTTGAGTTTTTGTTCATACAGTGGATAATTTTTTGCATTTTATTGTTTGTTTTCATCATTGTTGTTTATTTTGTAGATTATTTGGTTGTTTTTTGTTCATCTTTGTTCACGTTTATCATTTTTTACTTTATTGTTAATTGCATGGAATTTTTCATTGTTCATTTTGCTTATTTTTGATCAATTTGTGTTTTTTATTTACTTTTGTTAATTTTTGTATTCATTTTTATTTCATTTTCATCAAATTGATTTATTATTGTTGTAATTTTTATGAATCTTGCTCATTTTCCTTATTGTTTTGTTTATTGTATGGATTTTTTTGTTCAGTTTTGTCCTAATTGTGTTTGTTATTTTGTTTATTTTTGTTCATTTCCTTGGTTTTGGTCATTTACGTACCTGATTATACTGTTAATTTTGTCGATTTTTTTCATTTTTCCTTATAAGTTCTTCATTATCTAGTTCATTTTTTTTCCTTTTGTTGTTGATTTAGTGCTATTTTGTTCATTTAGAGTTATAATATTTTGCTAGACAAAGCCACATGAGCCACTGTGGAAGGGCTAAAGAGCCGCATATAGACATAGAGCCACAGGTTGCAGACCCCTGCACACAAGGTAAGTTCATTTTACATGTACTACAGTGATAAAAGCAGCAGTGATCATGTCTCCTAGGCCACTGCGCATGACTCCAGCTCATCTGAAAACTAATTCAGTGACAAAATAAACCTCAGTAGTGTTTGGCATATTGTTGTTTGGATGTTACAAAAGATTTGTACCCACAGCAACTGGAGCCTTGACGCATAATTTGAGTGAATCTTTTGTGCATGTCAGCAGCTGAAATAACGTGTCATTTATTTATCCATCTACTGTCCACTGTTTTCCATATACTGCACATGATTTGCAAAACTTCCACTTTGAGCAAGGCATTCATTTGACTGATGGAAATGCAAGCAGGTAAGAGCAGCCGCATATGTTTGACACATGTGCAACAAGCTCAGGAGGGACATCCTGACAACCCATCGAGCAAAGGAACTGTATATTATTATGGGCTGGTGACTACTGCACTATTTTTGATTCTGCTATTGTGTCTGTATGTGTGCCTTTCTGCTGATTTACTGTAGTGAATCTGTTTCTCTGCTCTGCCTCAGTCATGTTTCCTAACATTTATGTTCACCAAATGTCCAACAACTCCTCCGCATTTGGATTTATATTAGATCCTTTTATTATGTGTGACCAAAGGCATGTTTGGACTTTCTTTACAATGTTGTTCTGTGTTTCTGGCATCATTGCGTATACCATCATGCTCTGTGAGTTGCATATGACACACAGAAATGGGACTCCCGTCACTCCAAACGTCTTCTTCACATTGAACCTCTCTGTCATGGATATAGCCTTCTTGGTGTTCATCCCACCTGGCATCATAAATAGTTACACTTCTAAGTCTTTGGTGTTTGAAAATCTCTGGAACGCTATTTATGCCTTAAGTTTGTGTGGAAGACCCCTGCTGATGGCTTGTATTTGTATGGACTGTTACCTGGCTGTAGTTCACCCACTCATCTACCGCAAATGGAAAAGTCTGACTCCCAGGATCCTCGTGGCGGCAGCTGTTTGGATGTTCACACTGACCTCTGGGATTTTGTATTTTCACTTATTCTCATTATTTTTTACTGTTTTTACTGTCATACCTTACATAGTAACTATTATAATCATCATGATCTGTGATTCGTTCATTCTCTATACATTGATTCGATCTGGTCCTGGTGGAAACAACATCCACCCACAGAAACAAAGAGCTGTGCAGACGCTCATCAATAGCCTGGTGATTGCAGTTATTTCCTACGTTCCTCCAGTTTTACTGTTTGCAGTCGGGAAACTCTTAGTCAGTGATATAGTGGAGTTTCAGTGTAATATTGCCATGCAAATGACCATTTCTTCCACTATGGGGTCTGCAGTCATGCCTTTGCTTTACCTCCACAATCTTGGGAAATTAAATTGTTTCAGACTTAAAAGCTGTAGTAAGTTCTAGATCGTTTATTCCCTTGTATCTTCCGCTTTTCTCAGACATATGTAACCTGTTGTATGATGTTAAAAATGTTAATAGTCCTCTGTGTCCCATTATGAGTCATAATTCTCTCAACACTAAAAAGTGAGACTAGATTGAATTGATTCTTACTCAGTTAATAAATATAAAATTAAATGTACTGAGTTCAACAGATTTCTGCCATTTTTTGGTTAATTTCCAAACGACTTAAATGGAAAAACATCCAAATATATGTAGACGATTTTAATAATACACGGTTAAGGAAATTCTTTTTTTTATTATTATTTTTTTTTTACCAAGATTAGCATTTTCAATGATATTAAATTTCCATCTGATGTTATTGTTTTTATATTTGATGGTTAGGTGATGCGTCGGTGGTTTGAAGGGTGTTTCTGGTTTCATTGTTTTGTATTAATTTATAATTAATTATTGATACTGTTTATGTAAATCTTGTGACCAGTGACAGATGTTAACTCTGACAACATTGTGACAAATATTTAACACATTTGAATATATTTTACTTGATTATGTTACAGTTTTTTTCAATTGCTAAAATGCATCGGTCATACTGTAGTCACATTTTCAAAACTCTTCACCTAGTCAGCAAAGCCGACATCTGTGTGAACTAACCTCTGAATCATTTGTCATAGTTTTCACACAAAATGCATTCAGTGACCACATATTCCAAAATTCATAAGCTTTTTTCTCACTCACAAACCAACAACTCCCAAACACTTTTATAATTTCCCCACATTCTACAAATGCTAACACACTGATTCCAAAACTTTGAAGAAAACATTGAAAACTATAAAGATGACAACTTTTTTTCATTTTGTTTAAGTAAAATACATAGAAAATCTCAGCAGAATATCTAAAAGAAAATTATTTTGAACTACCGTAAGGATGTTTTGATTTTCACCTTTTTATTTCTAAAACACTACGATATCTATGAGTCTGTCAAAGATACTGATGCAAATAGATGCATTTTTGCTGCATACTTCTCACATTTTTTTTGTATAGTCAAGAAAGTGACAAAGTTCTAAATGATTAATTTAAAATTTATTTGATGAATTAAACTTAAAAGAGAACAGTTCCTTATTTCTTTACAAGTGATGCTCCCTTTTGTTACTGTTTTGTATGAATGACAGTGGTTGTTTTTGAGTGAGAGTTGTTGCCAGTGTTTGGATGCATGAGCTGATTTTGAGACATATATGAAGAGTTTTGGTGGTTTGAGTGAGTGATGGAGATGAAAATAACTGTTTGGCCAAGATGCAGAAGATGCAAGGTGCAGACTGTGTGGTGAGTTTGGAAAAAGTGGCTTTAGTACTGACCAATGTGTTTAAGAAAATAGAAAAAACTGTAAATACACTGCCTGCCTAAGAAATAGTAAAGCGTCATGTTCAACTGCTTTGTGGTGAATTACTGAACACATTGACTGTGGCCCCTCTAGGCCAACAAACCTACATCCAAGGTGTATGAGGTCAGGGCTGGCAAGAAGGGTGAGGGGTATCACTGGCATCCACCTGTGTTTGCTGACAAGCTTATGCAACATCACAACATTCATTTCCGAGTTGCAATAATTTTTTTCACCATCACTTTGTATCAGTGGAGATTCGTGGTACTGTGTAACCCCTTCTCCAGCTCTTCCCAGTGATTCTCAGTGGGGTTAAGGTGTGAACTATGAGGAGACCAATCCATGTGTGAAAATGATGTCTCATGCTCTCTGATCCCCTCAGAAAAGTAAAAACATTTATTGAAAAAAAGAAGAAATTAAAACTGTACTAGCTACATAACCTGTTACAGCTGAAAGATACAAACCCTAATTCCACTGAAGTTAGGACGCTGTGTGAAACATTAATAAAAACTGAATACAATGAATTGCAAATCTTTACCAACCTATATGCAATAACAAAATCAGATTCCTTATCAGTATAATTTCTTTGCTATCATACATACTGCATGTATGATAGCAAAGAAATTATACTGATAAGTATCGGCACTAGTAGTAGGCACGAAGAGCATGTATATAGAGCAAAAACAATAAATATTTGCTTCAATATTCTTGTTCAACAGGTCCAAGTACCGCTGTGATCATTTTCAAGCTGTGTTACTACAGCATTTTTGAGAATGATGTGGATGCTATTAGTTCAACCCTAACAACATCCAGTATTCACTTATCTGTTTATCTGATGTACTTTATCTTTTACATAACGTCAGTGGCACTAGTGACATCCAGATTTCGGCCACTTGAACGATTACTAACAAACAATTTTCAATTTTGAAACAATTTACAAATGGCAGTACAAAAGATTTTTTAGCTAATGAACAGAGATAAAACATTTGATTAAAATTCACTCAGAGCTCGTTGTCATGTCCTAAATCCATAAATACACTTAATTACCTTTCTACTATTCTCACTATACATTACTCTATTTTAAATCAGCATTTTATACCATCAGAAACCAAAACAGTAAAAAAGCAAAATATGACTTTCACACATAGTCTTACAATATTAGAAATGTATTTGATTAAATCCGACCAATAAGGGCTATTTGTTTAACGACTGTAAATTTGTAAATGTAATGGCTTCTGTCCATTTTGCTTTTTTTTACATGTGGTACATTGTCCACAAAGGTCAAATTACAAATGTAAATCATGATCATCTTTCATGGCAGGTCCTGCAGATGTGAAGGTATAACATAACATTATTTACATCCTCTGGGGTTGTTTGCATATGTTGAACTTGCACGATATTTATTCTAATTTGTGTGTAGTTCAGACAGGTGTGGAAGTCTGGGCCTAATTTTCTGTCCAATCACTGCCATCCCTGCCTTACACACCCATAATCCTCTCCACCTCCCTGACCTCCTCCTGAAT
>JAQQAE010000707.1:0-30274 GCA_029823295.1 Pseudamia nigra
CTGTGTGTTTACAGTGTTTGCAAAACACCTGTCTACAGTCGAGGCTATATCAGAATATTCTATTACTGTTAATCCCATTATGAATATTAATATACGCCAAACCATTTGTCCTGTATCATAGCTACATGTATGACGTTTGCAGCAAAAACAAACCAAAAAAAAGTGTGAAAATCAGTTTAATATTAAGAGTTATGATGGATTAAATGTGTTGCCAAACAGCGCTGAGTGGAGCGGGTGACCGGTCCAAGATGGCGGCTGCATTTCTTACGGCCCAGTAACCAATGCGGTGTCTGCTCTTTATTATGTCTATGGTTGCACATGCTTCAAGCAGATGCAATTGCCTTGGTCTATCTGAGTGGACAGCAGACTGACCAATCACAAATTTTAACTGCTTCAGGCTCTGTGATTGGTTGAGAATTGTGGCATAAATGTAAGAAACTTCAGTGCACAGACCGAGAGCAACAGCGACACTGTGAGTGAACGTGCACATCAACAGGAAATGCAACTCACAGCTAACTTGAGAGAAAAATAGAGTCAAAAAATTGATTTTTGTATGCTCCAATTGCATTTCTTCTCCTGAAATCTGTCTTTTTTTCTCTGACTTGTAATTTCGAAAAGAGGCACTAATGCAGCACCATATAAAAAGTCATGTTAATAGGCCACATTTAACAGTAGAGCTAATTAAAAGGAGGAGGTCGTTGGAGGTTAAAATAAATGTTGAATGAAATAAACAAACATATCACTATAATAATGTCACTTCTAACAGGTCAAACTTTCATTTTGCCCACGCTAATGTCATTATTAATACTAATATACAAAATGACTGGTGGAGTTGTGAATCGCCAACAAAAAATGCCATCCTGACCATACTTTTCCCAAAGAATACACAAAATTTAAGTCAAATAAAAACAGAAAATGAGTGTCTATAAAAGCTTTGTTATGGTTTTGAGTATGAAATTGTTCACCAGAAGTATCCTTTTGAATCCCAGTGGTCTGCTGTCGTCTGTGAAGTTGCAAACTTCTCACGGTCATCTTTCAACTCTGGTGGTGAGTCTTTCATGCTTAAATTATAGGTTTCGTGGAGTATTCCTGTAAGGCTATCCTATCATTCAGAAACATTTCTAACATTCGGAACATTTGTAATGTTTTTTTGGGTTGTGTCTGCTGCTGGGATTTAACATTTGATACTGAAGTGTAAACAGTAAACGCTGCAATATAGATGCAAGAGGTGTTGACAGGAAAATAACTCTACTCTGAAGCTACTTTATTTTATTGCCTGTAAGACTTTAAATCTTTACATGTTACATTTCTGGGCATAATACAGTCCAGGTCAAGGTGTTTTGTCTTTTTCTGAACTTCAAAACACCTGCTATCACATCACTGATTAGGCTGCAGCCAAATGTGTAACAAAAAATCCAAATTTCACCTGATGCACAGTCTGTCATAGTTAATTCACTGTGGAGCTTCTCAGTATGATCCCCGTGTGGGGGCTTCGCTCAGACGCTAAACATGGACACTGCAGGATATGATGAAGCAAAACTCGGGTGAGGTGAAATAAAAAACATCCTCTCAAACAGTAGCAAAGGAATCTGATTTCACCAACAATGGATGTATCTGCTGCCAAGAGATTCCTTTTTAACATTTTGGTCCCAAACACGCTACTAACAGGAAGCTATGCAAGGATTTCTGTCTAATGAAGTAATTGCCACTGCATTCCAAACTATCATTTAGAAGCTGCGGAAGCTGGCATTGCAGCATTAAGCGATGAATAAACATTCAATTGTATTTATCATGTGGCTTTGTCTTCAGACCCTGATGTGAGAGAAAGGGCACACACAACTCAGCAATGACCAGAGGTGGGTAGACTACACAGAAACAGTAATCAAGTAAAAGTAATGTTACTTTATAAATGTAATGACTCAAGTAGAAGTCGTCTGACACATAAGTACTTGAGTAAAAGAGTATCCCATTAAAAAACTATTCAAGTATTGAGTAACTTCATAACATGGGATTTATTATAGACTTGTACATTGTGTTCTAACAGGTTATTTATCAGCAGGTTAAAGTGTAAAGTTCACATTAATTGTCATCAATAAAGTGTCAGAACCAGGAAAATGTACGAAAAGATTACCTGTTAAACACTGTTTACTGTTAAATATTTAAAAAAATACTTGATGACATATTCAAATTTAGTTATTGCAAAGCTGGTTGCTTATATTGATCAGTGTCACTCCATTTGTTGCTTGTTTTGTGTATTTTTGTTCAATTTTTTGTTTGTTTTGTTCATTTTTGTTCATTATGGCTGATGTTGCCTTTTTTGGTCAGCTGTTGTGTAATTTTTAATTGATGTGCATTTGTGTTCATTTCATTGTTCACATTGTGCTTATTTTGTTCATTTTTGTCAATTTATTCAATATCATTTGTTCATATCTTGCTTAGTTTGTCCATTTTGTTACACATTTTGCTGCTTTATTGATTTCCACTGTGTAGCACTGACACTCATAAGCTTACTAAATTTGAATACAACCTCTACTCACTGAGCTGTGGCCAAATGTAACTGAGTAGAAGTACATTCTTTTCATCACTACATGTAACTAAGTAAGTGTAAAAATTATTCTGCAAAACAACTACTCTCAGAAGTACATTTACCTGAAAAAAAAACTACTCAACTCCATGTAAAGGAGTAAATGTACTTGAGTACTATGCACCTCTGGCAATGTCAGATCCAATCAGTAGTATTTGACAATGAAATGTTCAAGGATGCTAAGAAGGTCAGGAAAATAACTCAGAATCTCTTCTTTCCACTCTCTCTGCAGCAGACCCAGCAGGGCTCTCAGTTGTTTAAGATTATGAATGTCGATAAAGCATGTCCAGCCAAATTCTCTTTGTCTGAATGTTTCCAAAACATCACACATAGTGGATAGGAGAGGAAAATATGCCAGCTTCAACTCATGCACCCAATCAATGGGGAGAATGGGAAATGGAGTATGGGAAAGGGTCACAACCCCAGGGATGGAAATAATCCCCTAGTTGCTACCGGGTATCTGGTCTATAAACACTGCACTGGAAAAACATTAGTCTAAGTCTGAAGGTTTACACTAGTGTAACACACTGTGCATTGAAGTCTCATTGACAGGGCATCTACAAACGGCATGAGTATACCCTGTTCATTTGTGTCCTAAAAAACAAACCCACACACATGCAAATGCCCATTTCACTACACCACAAAACCTGCCCATACGTCCACAAGGGAAAGGTCATCTGAATTCCTCAAAGTTATTAAATCTCACACTTCTCAAAGTGGGAAGACTGACTACTCGGAGAGGTGGTATGGTAAAGTCATCTCTTCAAGGGGTGACAAAGTTCAAGCTTAGCGTGAAACCAATCTAGAGTTTAAGGTTTGGGAATGGAGCACCGAAGCACTATATTCTCTCATTAGCCCCACGGTAGAGGCTGTAGGAAAGCAGATTGCCATCTTCCCTGCAGGCAATATGAGAGAACATTTGATATTCCCATTTGGCCTCAGCAAACCTTTAAGTTAACTTAGCTAACAGGATTTTGCCAAGTAATCCCTGATTTCAATAATATGTGAGTTTGTCTCCAAATAACTGATTGCAGTATTGGATTTCAATTCCAATATTTGCTGTGGTTGAAAAGACATCCATAACAACTGTCAAAGGCGAGACGTCTCGCTAATCTTAAACTCTTAAATCATTTCACATCATTTTTGCGAGGAAATAACACAAAACATATTTAATGGGAAAGTAAAGTTTAAATTTTCTCAGAAAGGGCCACAGGTTTCAACAGCTTTGAGGAAAAAATGCTGTGGTTAAAAGTGACAAAATACATATTCTTGTCACTTTACAACTAGTGGAAAAGACAGGGTTTAGAGTTGTTGAATTACACTCATTTAACTCATTTTTAACAGGAAATTTGAGGTAGACTGTAAAGTTATATGCAAGTTAAATAGACGGCTTAAATTTCACCCTCTATGCCCTCAGCATCTTTTCACAGTCTTAGGAGGTCACACAATTTAAATGGTCACTTTTGTGCCTGTGTGGTGGTATGACTGTACCCCAGGACCACCTCAGTGCCAAAATAGCCTCAGGTTCAAAGGCTAAAAGTAATATTACCATTGATACTGCATGTCTGCACTGAATTAGTCCTTTTCTACATTGAAAAAACATGCCTGGGCCTTAACCGTGCAAAAGAAGCACTGAACAATAGATGTCTACAGTGGAGATGAACTTTCTTTTTCCTGATTTGTTCATATCCACCAATAAAAGCACAAATGAGACTGGGAGAAGAGCTCGAGCAGTAAACACGCAATGCTCAGCTCCTTTTCCCAAAGGCAAATATTACAGGCATATTCAAGATGAATTGTTATGGCTTGTGCGGTTTTGGAAAGGGGAACAATCAAGTTATCATGCCAAAGAACAGGGTTTTCCTACTCATGTCCAAGAAACTTATGATTTAATATAATGCAGAAGTGTGTGTATAAAAGGAATTTAATTAATGAGCAGACAAATGCAATAGGTGGCTGTGTTTTATGTGTGACTTGGACAGCTTCATTCCCCATTTTTTCCAGTTCAAAGCTTGCTCTCATTACACTTATTCCATCCAAATGTCTCTGACAAATGCCAGTGTGTGAGTTCATGCCCTCACTCTGCCAAACAGATCAAATAGAGCAATAGAGCAAAATATGAGGTGGCTTTCCAGTACCTGTAGAGAATAGAAAAGTCAGCAATGTACTAACCTCAGCACGCTGTGTCCGGGGCTGGCTGGCGTCTGTTTCAATGGCGTACACATCGACCAGGTACAGGTTGGAGCCTTGTTCTCGGTCCAGCTCTGCAGCAGTCTGTACCACTCCAGTGTGGCGGCCAACGGTGAAAAGACGTCCCACGGCTTTCCCACCGCTGCGCACTGCCACAATGAAATACTCCACTTTGGTCGAGGAGCCTCGTGGGCTGGAGGCATCTAGGGAGATGACGTTGGTGCCTGGTGGCTGACCCTCTTTGAGTATGGTGATATATTTGGGCTGGGAGAAAACAGGTCCATCAGCCCCTTGGAGGATGATGGTCAGCTCAGTGGTGGATGTCTTGCGATCTGCACCATGGTCTGTAGCTGAAACTGTAAGGGTGTACATGAGCCGGGACGGTACCAGCTGGGAGGCCAGACGAATATCCCCACTATATCTGTCCATGATGAACGTGTCTGAGTCCCCTTCGAGAAGTTCATACTCCACTTCCCCATTTTCCCCCTCATCAGGGTCAAAAGCCACGACTGTCGTTAGGATAGAGCCGATGACTATGTTAGGCTCAGCCACAAGAGCATTCTGGGACACAAATAAGGGGATGTTATCATTCTGGTCTGTGACCCATACTGTAACATTTTTTAGAGCAAACCTGCGGAATTCAACCGGAACTGCCTGGTCAGTGGCTTTGATTGTGAGCTCAAACAGATTGGAGAACTCCCTGTCGATTTCTTTATTGGTGAATATGAGCCCAGTACTTGGGTCTATGCGGAAGTGGTTTCCCCTGGGAATCTGCTGAACAATGGAATACTCCAGCTGCCCGTTTATGTCCGCATCTGTGTCATGGGCTGTAATAGTCATGACTGAGGCTGTGATGGGAAGATTTTCAGGGATGGATTTGAAAATGTCACCAGGTGCAAATATGGGAGGGTTGTCGTTAAAATCCCTGACATGAATAATGACAGGAATGGATGAGGAACGGGGTGGTCTACCGTTGTCATTTGCAGTGATGTTGAGTTTATAAAATGACTGAGTTTCATAGTCCAGCTTTTTAACCAAGAAAATGCTGCCAGTGTTGGGGCTGATACTAAAAGTGCCGTGGTTGTTTGTAGCTGTGATACTGTAAGTTATGTCTGAATTTTGACCAGAATCTGAATCTGTGGCCGTCACCGACGCCACCAGCTCCCCTATTCTCATGTTTTCCAGGACATCCACAGAAAGTGATGATTTAGGAAAGGAGGGGGTGTTGTCATTTTCATCCAGGATGCTAATACTAAGCATACAGGAAGAGGACAGGGGCACAGCTCCAGCATCAACAGCTATGATTTTCAGAGAATAGGAAGAAGTAGATTCATAGTCCAGCTTTCCAATTAGAGTAACCTGCCCAGTGCTGCTGTCTATTGTAAACTGATTTTCCTCATTTCCTTCAGCAATGTTGTAATGAACTAGTCCATTTTTATTCTCATCCACATCAGAGGCGGAGACTCGCAGTAGTTGTGTCATATTTTGGGCTGACTCAGAGATGGAGGCCTGGTAAATGTCTTTGGTGAATTTAGGCGGGTTGTCATTGATGTCTTGAATGTAAACTTGCACTTTGGCCTGGTCTCTGAGGGGCTTAGGGAGACCCTGGTCTGACGAGACAACCACAAAGCTGAACACAGAGGCGCCTCTTTGTCTCATAAGTGACTCGCGGTCCAACTGCAGAGTGCTGGTCAACTCCCCTGTGATGGCATTCAGCTCAAAGTTTGACTGCGGAGTCTCAAATGTGTATCTGACCTCACTGTTTGGGCCAAAGTCCTTATCCTCTGCAAAAACCTGGCCAACATGTGAGCCCCTTGCCTGCTCCTCCTCAAAATGAAACACATAATTGGTGCTGTTAAAGAGAGGACGGTTATCATTTACGTCATCCAGAATCACACTGACATTGACAGTGGCACTTAGTGGTTCCACAGCCCTGTCTTTGGCCACAACCACTAAATTATATCTGTCCTGTATCTCTCTGTCCAGCTCAGCTTTGATGTACAATTGTCCATCAGGAAAGATGCCAAACACATCACCTGTGTTGCCACCAACAATGTCGTACATAATCTCCCCATTTAGTCCAGAATCTTTGTCTGTAGCCTCCACTTTGAAAAAGCGGCTGTTAACAGGTTCAGACTCCACTATGATAACCTCATAGGAGAGCTGATCAAACACTGGGGAATTGTCATTAACATCATAAACGCTGACAATGAGGATGAGACTGGAGGTGTGACGGGGGACCCCCATATCTGATGCAATGACCTCGACCTCATAAGAACTTGTAGTGACCTCCAGTGGTCCGGTCAGTGTGATGAGGCCCTTCCTCTCGTGAATATGAAACAGACCTCTGGGGTTTTGTTTAAGGCTGTAGAACACCATGCCATTTGTTCCCTCATCAGGATCTGAAGCTTTTGCCTGGAATATGACATGGCCTGTGCTCCAGTTTTCAACTGCACTCACATGCTCTACTGCATGAATAAAATGAGGAGCATTATCATTTAAGTCTTTCACAGTGATATTAACAAAGGCCTCTCCTGTGATCTCACCACCTCTGGCTACAACTTTCAACTGATAAAAATCCTGCTCCTCTCTGTCTATTTGACTTGATGCTATGATCTGACCTGCACTATTTACTGTGAAGAGCCCCCTATGGTCCCCAGAAGTGATAAGATATGAAATGTTTGTGTTCAGGTCTACAGTTGTGGCGGATACTGACCCTATCACAGTCCCAGTGCCCACATTTTCAAACATTACAAAGCTGTATGCTTTCTGACTAAAAATTGGTGGATTATCCTGTGTGTCTATGACTGTAACAGTTACAATAGCCTGAGTGTGTGAACGCAGGCCGCCACCATCTGTTGCTGTCACCTGCAGCTGGTAGGCAGTTTTCTCCTCTCTATCCAGGGGCACGATTGTGGTAATTTTCCCTGTGTTGCTATTAATGTGGAATTTGGATGTGTCTCCTGCTGTAATGATATATTTCACTGTGCCATTTCGACCCAAATCAGGGTCTGTGGCTGAAACTGTGGTTACATAAGAACCTGAGGGCTCATTCTCTTTTACATTGGCAAAATACTGCACAGGGTAGAAAACTGGCCTATTGTCATTGATATCCCTCAGGGTGATGTTGACTTTTCCAACAGAGTGCAAAGGGGGGCTGCCTGCGTCTGCCGCCTGGATGTGGAGTAAGTAGGAGGCCTGATCCTCCCTGTCTAGCTCTGTGGCTGTGCTTAATCTCCCTGACACGGCATCCAGGCGAAACAGCTCCTGGACGCTGGCTGGAGTCTCTGCATCAAATGAGAACCGGATAGTTCCATTGGCCCCGAGGTCATCATCTGAGGCAGACAGCACCACCAGCTCTGTGCCGGCAGGAGCGTGCTCCACCAGAAAAACATGATATGTGCTCTGTGTAAATGTGGGCACTTGGTCATTCACATCAGTGATGTTGACAATCAGTTTAGTGTAAGAAATCTTGGGCTGCAGCCCCTGGTCTTTGGCACTAATGTTGAGCACAATTTCAGATGCTATTTCTCTATCCAGCAAAGCAGCGCTAGTAACCAGACCACTGTTTTCACTGATGGAGAACCAGCCCAAAGCGTTTCCAGACACCAGGGAGTAGCGCAGGTTGGCATTCTGCCCAGAGTCACCATCTGTTGCTGAAACCCCTTTAATGTAGCTGCCTTTTGGTATGTCTTCACTGATATCCACTTTATACAGAGTTTCCTGAAATATGGGTGGGTGATCATTGATATCATTCACAAAAATAACCAGACTGGCAAAGGAGGACCTGGCCATCGGCTTACCATTGTCTGACACAGACACAGTCAGGTTGTATGACGAAATTCTCTCTCTGTCTAACACACTGGCCACTTTGATCAGACTTAAATTGGGCACAGGAGACGTGTGCACTTCAAAGTGTCTCTGCTCGTTGCCTCCCAAGATTGAAACAGATATGTTACCATTAGCTGTGGGTGAGTCTGCATCTGAAACAGTGAGTAAAGCAACAACTGTACCAATTTGTGCATTTTCATCTACAGAGGCAAACTTAGAAGTAGTAGGAAAATACCGAAACTTCACTACAGGATCATTATCATTCACATCTAAAAGTTTGATTGTGGCTTCTGTTCTGCCTGACAGAGCAGGGACCCCGTTGTCGACTGCATGGATTGTTAAGGAGTACTCTCTTTTGCTCTCAAAATCCAGAGCCTCTTTTATAATAATTGTACCAACTTTGGGATCAATTTGGAAAGGTGTTCCCTCATCCAGAAAGTATCTGATTTCAGCATTAGCACCCTCATCCTGATCTGATGCTGTAATTTGCAAAATGCTAGAACCTACAGCTGCATCCTCAAAAACACTGGCTTGATACTGGTCTTGTTCAAAAACAGGGGGGTTGTCGTTTATATCTTGAATGGTGACGTTTACTTGCAGGTAGCCAAACTTTTTCGGGTCTCCTTTGTCTTCCACTTCAATCAGGAGCTGGTAGGAGGGAGTCACTTCTCTGTCCAAGCCTCCAGTTGAAACAAGGTGTAAGAATGCCCCCTCTCCACTAGGATTGACTGTAATATCCAAGCGGAATTTCCTCTGCTCGTTGCCTTTCACTATTCTGTATGTGGTGTGATCAACTCCGTTACTCCCTATGTCTGAGTCAGTGGCAGTGTCCAGAATCACTTGCCTGCCGCTGCTGGCGTCCTCTTTGAAAGACACGACAATGGACGCGTCTGGAAACACCGGGGAATTATCATTTATATCCAAAACTACAATCCGGACCTCAGTGGGGTAGGTGGGTTGGCTGGACAGCACCACGACGTTGATGACATCACTTTGCAAAAGCTCCCTGTCAATCACTGCAGAGGTGTAAATGACTCCCGTGGTGCCGTTAATTGCAAAAAGTTTATGATTCTCACTGAAGCGGTACGTAAAGCTGGGCTTAGTCTCTATGGTGCCCACGTAAGTGCCGATGGGCTGCTCCTCCAGGACCTGAAACTCTTGACGGACTTGACTGGATGCTGAGTATTGCGACAGAGTCCATAACATGAGTAAAATCAAATGAAAGCGGCCTAAGCCCCTACCTGTGAGCGCCATGGTCAGTTATCCAGTCCACCTTTCTCAGACAGAGTTCATGCCTATGATGCATCAACTTTACTGACGTCGGGCGAGTCACTAAAGCATTGTATTCCAGCAAACGTGCAGAGAACCTTAATGGAAAACCCAGCAACAGTGTCCCAAAGTACTCCAGAAGTGTTATTTATTATGCGCAACGCTGTTTCATAAAGAAAAAAATATCCGCTGAAAAGAAAAGGCGATTCCTGCAGTTCAGGGAAGTTTCATTTCAACACCTCAGATAACATTTTCAGGACGGAATCTGACAATCCACTAAAAGAGAAAACTATTCAAAAGCTCCTGGCTCCTGGGAGACGCGTGGAAAAAGTTTACCGAAAGTTGGGGCGCACGTCTGCAGCGCTGAGTGCGTGCGTGCGGCTGAAGTCCACGCACCGTCCCGTGGAATAACGGTACAAGCGCTTCAGTCATATTGTGCTCAGGAGTTCCAGTAAGTTAGGACAAAGCTGGAGTTCGACAAACTCCCTCCCATCCCTGATCCCATTGGATAGCGGTGCTCCTGCCCGCCCTCCCACCGCATCTCCCCTCTGATTGTGCGGAGCAGCGCGTTGTCCCCGCTACAAGAAGAGGATGTCAATCAAAGCGGACAGGTACGCGTTCCCCCGGTGCGGTTATTTAACGCGTAAAAGCAATAATGCGGGTTAAATGGCTCCGAAAATGAAGCCTCTGAAATCTTGAAGAAAACAGACAGGGCAAAATAAATATGGACGTCTTAAAATACGCTGTAAAAGTAGTAAAGGGAAAGCGAAAGTTTATTAAATCGACATAAACAGTAAAAAAATAATGATCAATCCTAAATAAACGTGAGATATACCAAGTTACGATATTATCAATCAATTGCTATGCGAGGAAAACTATTTATAAAGAGAAATATCTGCACTACTTTTAGATAATGAATTTCATTAAATATTATTGGCTATTATATATATATATTCATATATATTACTTACATGATATTGAGCATATATTAATATATAGAACAAGAAATTGCTTAAATACCCTCTCAAATAGCAGATAAAGTTTTTTAAATAACTCATTAATGCATTTTTCTGTTCACCCTCTGCAATGTTATAACTAAATAAAAAAATCCATTAAGTGGAAGTTAAGTAGAGATCTCACCAAGCTCCTACTAATTTATTCCTAATGGATAATAAGAAATATTATAATGAATTGGGAAGCTGATTATCCACAAAGTTCAACAACATGGGTAAGTAGCTCCATCTAGTGGCCGCATGCTAGTAGTGCACTGAGTAAAGCCACTGCAGTATAGCCACAGGTGTGCAGAGTACACAGAAACAGTACTCAAGTAAAAGTATTGTTAATTCATAATTATAATGACTCAAGAATAAGTAGCAGTACTCATAAAGTACTCTGTAAGTACTTGAGTAAGAGTAAAAAAGTGTCACAAAATACTACTCAAGTATAAGTAATGTCATAAAGTGGAATTTATTACCTCATAAATTACCTTCGAGCAGGTATTTTGGTCATTTTTATAATTCTACATGATTAGTCTGATCATGTTTTGTTGATTGTTGAAGCTTATTTTGGCCATTTTTTAAACTTGTTTCGCCTTTTTAACCAATGTCATTCCCTAATTCATTTTTACCAATTTTGTTGCATACTTTATTTTTTGTTCATTTTTATGAAGCTTTTTGATCTTTTTTGTTCATAGTGTTGCTTGTTTTGTTGACTTTTTTCAGATTCTTGATTATGCTATTAAGTTTAGTTTTTGTTGATAGTTTTGTTCATTTGTACTTTGTACATTTGTGAATTTTACAGTTTACTTGTCTGCTTTGGTCGGTCTTGTTAATTTTCTTGATTGTTGTATAATTTTGTACTCATTTTGTAGATGTTTTTGTTCATTTTATTAATTTTTGAGATTATTTGTATACATTGCTGCTACTTATTTTTCTCAGTTTATTTAAATGATTATTTTTTTGTATTTAATTTGGTTATTTTTTTTATCAACTTCTTGATTGTTTTGCTCATTTTTTTATCATACTTATTTTGTTTTTTTGATTGATTTGTCTTATTTTGTATCTAATGTATTTCATTTTATTTATTGGTTTGTTCATTTTGCTTTTTTGGTTCGCTTTTCTTGATTGGTTTGTTTGTTTTTGTTCACTTTAACACAGATTTCTTACAGTCTTGTATCTTTGGCTTCTTATGTGGCTCTTTCTTCCTCATTATTTTGTTCATTTTAAGTCAAAATACTCACTGACTTATTCCATTTTGCTTTGCTTTTTGTCTTAATTTTGTATTTACTATAAAATTAATGTCACATTATTAGTGTTACTTTGCCTCTGCAGGGCAGTGTCATAAACCATGCATAAATGAGTTAATTTACAGTTTAATTAATTTTACAGTTTAATTTACTGCTTTTTCTATTAGTCTATTTTGTCACCAGAATATTTTGTTCCTTGGTGTTCAGTTTAGTTTTTAGCGCAGATTCTCTTCAGTTTAGTAGAGAATGAAACGTCTCAATAATAACAGATTTATTTTTGGTGAATTAATTAAATGCTCTAAAATTACAAATTATGTTTCCAGCTAATTTTAAATGCATAAAATCGTATGTGAAACTATCAACAGTGGAAAACATTGCCAGTAAATTTATAGGGAAACCACAAGATGCAGCTGAGCGACAGATGTACACTCCCAATTTGAAAGGTGTTTGAGACTGCCAAGAGCCAGCAAGAATTTATACAAAAAGTCCTTCGTTCCCAGTGCATTTAAGTTATTAAACTAAACTCTTAGTGTACTTAAGTTTGTAAATTATTAGTAATTGTTAATTTGGACTTTCTGCTCTTGTATTTTATGTATGTACTTCATTCTGAAATGTTTTATACCTCAATAGTGCAATCAAATTGTTTTTAAGCCATATTGTAATAATTTACTAAGCAGCATGTCTGCAGCGTGTGCTTGAAACCTATGAAATCAGTTTGTTAAACTGTATTTTTATTATCCAAACTTTGAGCCCTCCAGTATTACTGCTTTTATTTGTCATATGTTTTGTGTTTTGTTTTGGTCACTTTAGGTGGAGCCAAAGACAAGTTTTCACTTATATGAAAATAAAGTTTGATTTGATGTGTTATTGTTACTTGGGCTCGGACAAAAAATATGAAAATGGTAGATCAATAATCAGCCATGAACAAATAAAACTGGAAAAGAGGATTTTTTTTCCAATTCAAAACTGTTACCTACACAGAGTATATAAATCTACAGTACGCATTTATTTTGTACCAAGGACTTCCTGTCTAAGATCACACTTCAGAAAGACAGAAAGAGATTAATGTCTATATATCCTCTGGATAAAGTCACGTCCAGGTCAAAAAAGTGTGTAAAAAACTCTAATTACAAAGCAGGAAGAACTGTTTGAATGACTGTATGATCTGGGAAGTGAAGCCTGTTGTTGAACTCGTGTGCTGCACTTCATCTGTCCTATGAAATAACATTATAGAGGATAATTACAGCCCGCCTGGTTTTGAGAGACATAAATGTTTATTCAGGTTTGGTATTCGACAATTTGTGGCTTCCGTAATCAGTCCTTTAACTCCCTGAACGTTAAGTAGGACATGAGTCAACTAATGTAATTGAATTAAGAAACGGGCTGGACTGCTGGTAGCTGCTCAGTCTGCGTCGTCTGACACACATTCAGCGTTGTGGAAGCAGACAGAGCATCAAAGTAGATTACTTCCCCACAGGAGACGTTTAGCTAACCTGATTACTCTGCCTAAACCAAGATCTCTCAGGATACTTGTCATAGAAATATCCAGTTGTTGCATGTTAGAGCTAATTCCCTCATGAGTTTTCAAGTGCTGTGACTGTCTAAATCTCAGCACAGATTTAATTTGAATATGTAAACAGACTTATATCCAACTAATTTTACATATACAGTAGGGATATGCACATACTGTAGTTGACTACTTTTTTTAAGAGTCAACTCATTTTTTTTTAATCACTTGATCCTACTCAGTTTGCATTCAAAAGTCAACATAAACATCCTAATCTGAGAAGTAGCTATAGCTGTCAAACATAGGAATATGAGTAAAATTTAATTAAAAAGTACAATATTTACCTGAGAGATAGAATAGGGTAAAATTGCCATGATGGAACTCAAAGCCTCTTTATTAGTCTGCCATGGGAGAAATTTGTCTTGGACTAAAGGTCAATGCTACAGTGCAATACAAAAACAAAGACGTACTCTGCTAAAAACATCTCCTCCTTGGATCACCACCTTATCATGGTAGAGGGGTTTGCATGCAGGGGTAATTCTCCATTGGTAGGGTCCCCCGAGGCAAATTGGTCCTAGGTGACAGGCCAGACTAAGAGCAATTCAGAAGACCCTTATGTTGAAGAAAATCAGGAACCTGAGGACCCCGCCCAGTGTGGGGAGATCAGGGCCTCACCCTGGAGTCAGGCCTGGGGTAGTGGCGCGTTGGTGGGCACCTGGTGGCCAGACCTCCAGCCACGGGGTCTGGTCGGGGACAATCTGAAAAAGAAACATGGCTCTGTCTTCCTGTGGGAACACCACCTGCAGGAAGGGTTGTAAGGGTTCGGTGCTGTGTGGTCTGGGCCTGGGTGGTCCAATCTCCAGTTGCCAAAACTAGCTCCAACTAGGGGGAGGCCCTGGGGCAGACACAGGACACCTTGGATGGACAATGCCTCTCGGCTGGTCCTCCAGAGGAGTGGGAGGAGGTGGCTGGGGAGAGGGAAGGCTGGGCTTCTGTTTTGGCTGTTGCCCCGGTGACCCTGACCCGGATAAGCGGAAGATGATGAATGGATGGATGGATGCTAAAAACATATAATAAATTCATATGCATAGAGCATATACTGTATATGGTGCTACAAATGTATGATTAAAACAATGTACATAAAAAAACAAACATTCATCAGTAAATGCATAAATAGATACAGTACCTACATAGACTGTACCCATCTACATACACACCCCTCATTCATAAATACATGCACACACACATGCATATCCTGATACAATCATACAATACAATCATAATACATTTGTCTTTGTTTTTGTTCATTCCCTACTAATTGCTCATTGATGAGTTTGATTGGGAGAGGGATGAACGAGGCCTTGAAGAGATTACGATTACATAAGGGGACCCTGCACCTCCTTCCTGAGTTCAGTAAGTCAAATAGTCGAGTATAGTGCGAGCACTGCAAATATACAAGTAAAACTACCAATACCACCAAGATTTTGATATTTATACCTTGCAAACATTGTGCATAATTAAAAGGCATTATCAACACTTTTTACTTTCAAATTTAAATATAAAACTATTCAAACTACTCAAAATTCTTGTCATTTTAATGACTGTGTTACCTTTCCGCAGGGAAAATAAAATGTAATAAATCGCATGCTTAATCTTTAAATAGAAGGGTATTACAATGATCTTTTTTTGTTTTGGCTGTCATGTGGGGTTGCATGGGATATTGAAATATTTTGATAAAGTAATATATTATAACGACTCTTCTACCAATAACATGGCTATATTTCAGTAAGGTGAATAAAGCGAGTCCTCATACTAGAGAGTTTCTGTCTTACTCAGAGTGCCGACATGTATCTGAGCTCCCTGGAGAAAGCATCAACAAGGAAGGAAACAGAGAAGACAGTGAGTCAGTGAACTGCAAGTAGCATATTTATTTTAAGCCTAAATTACAATATCTTGTTGTGCAAACAGCCTCAGATCACACCTTCACCAGCCACATCAAAGCAACTACCACAACAAGCCTCTGTCAACCTAGAGATATGGCCAGAATCAATAGTTTTATGTCCCGTAAAAACCACATGCTCATTCACACGTTCATCTTCAGTAGGACGGACTACTGACATGGTTTCCAAAGTGGGCTTGCCAACTTTGGAAACTGACTAAATGGCTGTAGCTCATTCAAATGCTGCTGTTAGACTTTTAACCAGACCGAGAGAACAGAGCACATTATTGCAGCTCTACCATGACCTAAGGTTAGGCGGAGAGTAAGTGTTAAAATGCTCTAACTCGTCTGCGTATCGTTAAACTGCTAATAGGATGGGCGACATTGGCCTTCCAAAAAAAAGTCAGCATTAGATTAAATATGTAGATAAGTATGAGTCCTCCATTTGGTGCAGGGATTAATATGCTTCAGCTTTAAGTTATTTAACCCTTACTGATGCAGTGAGTATCTTCTTATTTTGTTATCATCCATGCAATTGGAAGGCATATCCTGCGATCACTGAGAAGATGAGTACATTTATTGCCCTGCATCAAGCAAAAAAAAAAAAAAAAAACAATTACAGAGATTGCTGAAACCACAAAAATTGGATTAAAAACTGTTATCTTGATTTACCCTGTTCCAGAGCAACGTGTACATCAGGGTAAGAAAAGAGACAGATGTGTTGCTGGTCACGTCCAGTGCTGACTCTACAAGCCTGTAGGGGCAGAGTTATGATCAAGGGTTGTTTCAGTTGGTCAAGTCTAGGCCAGTAAATCAGGTCAGCTGACACCTGAATATACTGAATGACCATGTTGTTCCATTAGTACATTTTATTTTCCCTGATGGCACAAACAAATTCCAAGGTGACAATGGTAGGATTCCCGGCTCTCAGATTGTTTCATGGAGCATGAGGCACCATCTTCACATGAATTCCTGACCATAACCCCACGGAAAATCTTTGGGATGTGAAACAAATACAAAGTGGTTGTCTCACAAATTAAAGTGTAGATTTACCCCTATTTAGAGTCTAACTCCACCCTGTAAACGAGTCTGAAAACCCAGAATGAGACTGAGAGTGTGGTTCTTAGTGTCAAGAGTGGATGTGAGATAGGAGGCGTTCAGGGACATCAGAAGAACAGAGAATCATAGACATATATGCAAAACCATATGAAGAAATGAAAGAGTTAGTTTGAGTTTTTGTTCTGGTATTACCACCTAAAGAAGGCCGTAAGAAAAAAAGTCAATATGTGTTTAAGTGTCTGCTTTATTTTCTTGTCATGCAGTTCTTTTCCGCACATATGAAACCCAGAAGTCCTCTTAAACATCCCAGATTTCTCCAATTAATTGAATGTTTTTGCAGCTACTTAGTGGGTCATTGTGGTGTTATAACATATTATGTATGATCCACATCAACAAACAAACTGACCAATCAAGACAGCAGGTTTACAAGGTTACATGTCTGTCCTCATATGAGTCCTGTGACAATAAAAAAGGAACATGATGGGAAGGTTTAAAAACATTTTATGACTAGGAGTGGTGAATTGAGCTAACTTTTACTTGATTGCTTAGTGTTAGTAGCAAGCAAACATATTAGTGTTGAGAATCACTTAACCCTTTCATGCATGAGTTATTAAAAAACGGAGCTTATGACATTACCAGTGTTGTGCTACTTCCAAACAACCTTAAAAATAATGTCACTTACTTTAAGCAAGGTTAGTGGTTGAAAATAGTTAAATTATGTCCATCAGCACAGGTCAGTTTGGTGAAATACAACGATATTTATGCTGTGGGTAGTCGTTAATAATGTATTAAAAAAATATGAATCAACCTCACACTTTGAAAGTTTTAGTTTTTGTAGTTTTTGTTCATTTATTAAAGCATTTTCTTGACTGTTTGGTTTAATTTGGTTCAGTTACTTGATTATTTTGTTTTTTTTTCTTCTTTTTGTTCCTTTCTTCACGGCTTCTTGATTGTTTTGCTCATTTTGTTTATTTTTCTCCTCATTTTGTTCATTTTTCTTCTTTTTGTATCTAATTTCAGTGTCTTTCTTGGTTTAGTCCTCTGTTTTTGTCCACTTTTTCTTCATTTTGTTAAAGTTTTGTTCATTTTTCTTTTTATTTTGTTCACTTTTATTCATTTTCCTCGCTACATTGTACTTTTTTCTTCTTATGTTGCTCCTTTATCCACATAATTTTGTTCATTTTAAGTTAAAATACTCAATGTAATTGCATTTTGCTTTGCTTTTTGCCTTCATTTTTAAATGACTATGAATTTACTTTGTAGTGGACACCATCTGTGAAAGGGAAATTATGTTTTTTAATCATTTCATGGTGATGTTGAAAGTCATTTTAAACACTTGGCGCAGGCAAAACAAGTCCATTAATGCTAAAATGAAAAAGATGTAAAATAATATTTGACTAAAACTGACGCAGGTAACAGATGTCAGGTGGAAAAGTGAGGTGAAATCCCTCAATAAGATTACTTCGGACCATCAAAGGTCATTTCCTCCACTCTGTAAGTGCACAGTGAAAGTACAGTGCCTACTCTCATAAAATCTATCAACATGTTGTAAAGTCAGAGCTCAGTCATAAAGATCAAATGCAGGAAGCAGTGAGAAGATGAGGGACTGCAGTAATCCAAAGCAGCCTTTCACACACCCAGCTCTGTCCTCTGTGAAGTGTTCGGAAATGAGACCTGACCTGAATGCACTGACAAAAGGAATAATTGAGTCTGAACTTAAATGCAATATGAGTGCGGATAATGAGATCCTTATCACCTTCTTTTAATTGAGAGACACTTGACAAGCGTTTTCAGGGTCAGTCTTGTCATGTCCTTCAAGGTTCTCGGTGAGTCGGAGCAGATGAGGAGGGTAAATTGGTACTTTTTTTTTTTTTTACAAGCGAATCGTTGGTTTCAGTCTGAGCAACGGGACTTCGGTTGAATGGGCTTTTAAAATGTGAGCTACAAAAAGGTTATTGTATGCCTCTGGGAAGTGGGAGCCAGCACAACAACACTGCCCTCTTTTCTAATAACGAGTGTGTGAACAGCCGAGCATTAACGCTGACAGTGGATCTATTGCATGTCGGTATTTGTTTAACATGCTTCTGGCTTTTAAATTGTCGTCCTGGTTTTCTGTAGGAGTTTTCCCAGCGACCCCTTGTTGCTAATGTGAGGACCTGCTGTTTCCTAGCGTGCTCCAGTTCTTCCAGTTTCCATCTCCCTCGTCTGCTCACGCTGAGGAAATCTCAGTGTGAGGAAATAAATATCAATCAGTAAACGCCGCTCTAGATTACATTACATGGGCGTTGCATGAGATCTCATTTGCAGCAGCTTTGGCCAAACAAACCAAACAGTCATTCATTTTGGGGTGGAGGGGACGAGTGCTGCAGCCATGTTGAAATGTAAAATTACAGTACACAAATCATTTGATGAAATATGCACACTTTCTGTGAGTCAGTAAAGGGAAAGGGTGGGATGCTGAAAACTGATGGAGAGGTTTACTCGTCACATCACTTGAGTGGTAGTGAATGTCTGTGGACCTGTGTGCACCTTTAAACTTTTGATGTGGTTCATTTACAGTGGTTCCCCGGACAACATATGCTACAAAAAATTGGATACCGAAGAAAAAATTGGCAATAAAATGAACCGCATAACCAAAAATAAATTGGACAAGGATAGCAGAGAGACGTGTCTACGCCCGGGTCACGTCTGCGAAGGACCCAGAAGTGGAATGTAAACATCCCGATCCTTCTGATCGTGCGTAGACACAAAACTGAGCCTTTTTTCACTTAAAATACTGCTTCAGTTTGTGTTTTTCATCATGGGACCAAAGAAGAATGATAGTGGGGACAAGAAAACTCGTAATGAGATGTTGCTGCATGTGAAATGTGAGATAATACAAAGTATAAGTTCATAAACAGCTGTTAGCCGTTAGCCGTGCTAATGCCTGGCTAGTGCGGAGCTGGCACAGAGCTAGCACGGAGCTAGCACGGACCCCCGGCCGTGCACGGCCCGGCGTTCCATGTTGGCTGCCTGTTGGCTGCGTGTTAGGCAGCTATTGCCCGTGTTGCCATGGCGCCGCACTCCGGAGCCTCGGGCTGTGTTGACGCGGCTAGCGCGGAGCTGGCACGGAGCTAGCATGGAGCTCCAGTTTCTGGACCTGTGTTTCAGTTATGGACATCATCTGTTTCAGATAATTAACATAACTTCTTTTTCAAATAATAATAATGAATACATGTGCAGGTACAGGTTATGTAATACATAGTTTATATGGGAGTTTGTTGTGGGTCCAGAACGGATTAATTGGTTTTACATGTATTTTTATGGAAAAAGTCTCACCAGATGACGAATGATTCAGACAAAGCACGTGATGCCGGAACGGATTAAATTCGTTTTCCAGTATATTTATAGTGTTGTATTAGTACTTTTTTGTGTACTTTAGATGTTTTTTTGCATTGAAAAAATGTTTTAATAAATGTGGTACATGTAAAAGCTGTATTTTATCTGGGTTCCCACACATCCTGAAAAACCTGGAAAATGAGTGACCACTTTTACAACATATGAAAAATGAGAAAATAGTTGGAAAATTATTTATTTTGATGGTTTTGATGTGTTTTTTTCAGCTTGCTTGATTATTTTGATCATTTTTCTCATTTTGCTGCTTATTTTGGTGCTTTTCTCTTTTGTTAAATTTGGACTTTTTTGTTAACCTATTTCATTATTTTGACTATGATTCTCATTTGGTGCTTGTTTTATTGATGTGTTATTTTGTTAATTTTGTCAACTTGGTTATCTTGATAATTTCTCTCATTTTTCTGCTTGTTTTGTTGTTTTTTAATTTTATGGCTTTGATAACTTTATTATTGTGACCATTTTTCTCATTTTGTTGTTTTGTTTGTTAAACATTGATTTTTTTGTTAACTTACTTGATTACAGTATTTTGATCATTTTTCTCATTTTGTTGCTTATTTTGTTGATTTTTTGGTAAATTCTGGTGTTATTTTGCTATTTTGTTCTTTTTTACTTACTTTTCAGATCCTGTACTGAAGTACCAAGAGACAGAACCACTGTTTTTCAGTTTCAGAGTGCTGCTAGCATTGGTCCGTGAGTGTGAACATAGTACGTCAGGAGGATGTATTCGTATATGGTGCAATAAATTGTCTGTCATACTGCAGCAGCTGAAAATGACCTGGAAAAGCCCTGGAAAATAATTTTAAGAAAAGAATAGGAACTCTGATTATGGTTGGGTAAGACTTTGGATCAGACACCACATGTATTAGTCATTAATTAGTGGAGTACTAGAATGCGCACAGCACTGTGAAAAGTCTTAAGCTGCCTTTTGTTATCTTATCTTCATTTAAAGTGACCATACACATGCACAAAAGTAAATCAACATAATGCTAAAATTGTTATGGGAGCAGTACTTGCAAATATCCACCTTTACTTTATTGCTTAATGTAGGATTGTAAATAAAAATACAGAAAATATGCACAGTATAAACATAAAAATCTGAACTAAATGGCTTCAACAGGCAAAACTCAATATTTTAGAGTGACATCTATTACTGTAGCAAAAAACAACCCAAACAATAAGAACCATTTGCCATGCGCAGCTGAATGAAACTTTAAGTGAACTAGATCTCGTATTTTCTTTCCCAAACAGTTTAAAGGGAGGTGACACCATAACATTAATGATGATTTCTCATTCATTTGTTTGTATTTTTAATACATAGAATAAGAGTGGATATCAGGCAAGGTATTAATTTCATTGATTAAAAGAATTAAGTCTCATCACATCACAGTTACTTAAACATTTCAATGTATCCACTATTCTAAAATAAAAAGGGCAAAAGCAACATATCTACTGGAAAGAATCCTAAACATTTCACATGCAGTACCAACGCTGACCTGCAGGAGTCACTGCTGTATTATTTAAAAAAGTCATATTCTCTATAAATTCACAGCATAGTAAAAAACATTGCAAAGCAGAATTTCAGGCAGGGTTTGTTTTTTCAAAAGCATTTTTCTGTTTATTCCTCAGGACACAGGCCTGTTTGTTGCAGAGTCATGCTGATGGAAATCTGGAAAGCCAGGGTCCACTGGGGGCAACTTTCTGCCATCTTTTGGCACAAACACTTTCATAGTATACTAACACAGATGCTACCCCACATGCATGGGATATGAATATTTTTTATTACATAATATAGACCTAATTAGAAAATACTACCCTTACAAATATTTGATTAGGTTTGGTCTTATAAATGCTTAGGAGTTATTTCTGCAGCTTAAAAATTACCACGACAATTTATTCACATTAAAATGTAAACACTGAAATACTGACCCCTGTTTACACCAATGCAAGTTGTTGGACCAAATAATGTAAAATAATTGTTACATAATTTAGCAGAAAAAAATGGAAGTCAATATGTCCTTGCTGCCTATGGATATTTTTTGTTATTACTTTTATGCTATACTGTATTATCTTTTAACATGCACAGTACTTTGCAAATTTTTCAGACCACCACCAGTCACTATCACTGAACACCATCCAAGAAAAGGTTTATGACACAGCTGCCCCAGGTGAACAGTATCCACCAGTATGCACAAGCTCAGCTCAGTTTATTTCACAGATCAGGATAAAACAAAGGTCACACAAAACATAATAGAAGTAGGTGAAATGGGACGCCTAAGTAAGCTGTAAAGGTTGCGAGATATGTGCCCCATACATTAATCACCATATAATACCTGAGCTCTAAAAGCCCAAAATATACTAAGGCAATCTAAAAGTCCTAAATCATCATCTCCCGCAAGTCCCACATTAATCCACAACATTAATCCAACAATGAAGATGGATGAATTGAAATGTACAGCCAATAGAAACAACAGCATAGTGATGTAGCCAACTGCAAGGTCTCCCACCAGTTCAGGTTTGTCCAATATTAAGCACATTTTAATAGTAACTGTGAGAACTTTAACCAAAATGATATTTTTAATGGTATTTTTGTTTTACAAAATGCAGTTCAGAAGGATGCTGTTGTCTCAAAAGTATTTATAGCATCTTACAGGCATGTTCATCAAGAGATGCTCTATATAGTGGGCTGCTGCAAACGACTGGCTACTTGCTAGTTTGCCAACATGGTAGACTGTGTCTTTAATTCAGGAGGAAGTTCGGGAGACTATTTTTTGGATTTGTGGCCGAGCCATGGTCTCGTGAGCACAGCAGCATAGCAGGATGAATGGGCACAGCCAGGATTTTAAGATTGCAGCTGATTAGGGGTGTGTAGGCAGGGATGACAGTGACTGAACCACACAGAGGCTTCATAAAAATTGCAAAGCACATTATTATTTTTGGATAAAGATGCCAAATTTGTTACATTCTTGAACAGAAAAATTTGTTTTAGTGGTCTAGAGTCCAGAGTTCAGTTTGGAAGGAAAGGAAAAAGTCCGCATTAAATCACATCATGATGCTGGATTGTCTTTGAAACAAGTAAGATAGGTGATCTAATAAATTTGTTACATGCTGCACATGCTCTGTAATAAAAAAAGCACATAGTTTGAAGGAACCTAACTTCAATGCCAAAGTAGCTTCTGATTGATGAGATTAAATATTAGGATCATACAATAAAGCAGCATCTGAACACAAAAACTGCAAATTGGTGTGGATCCCGTGAGAATATAAGACAATGAAGACTCTTTGAAACAAATACAAAACTTTAAACTTGGACTGCAGAGGAGTGAGGAGGACAGTGACAAATTGCAGAGAGTGCAGTGTAGTGCAGTTCATCAGAGCCCTTACCCCACTTCACGCTCACAGTGGACACTCTTCTTCACTTTCAAAACACAGTCCTGAGAGTTTGGTCAAACACCCTGCAATCTAGAAGACAAATTTGATCAGCTGTGAAATCTATGTACTTTTTGACGACTCAAGTCTTCTAGAAGTTAGTTGTACAATATGTTTTGAGTACAGTTAAATTAGTGGGAGCAGACGGATGTAGCCGAGCAAGCAGATGGGTAACATATTGAGGGAAAAATCAATTTAAATTGAGGTGTTCAGAGCTTCTCAGCAGTCTGTGAACACTAATGGAGGTATGAATACCATTCTAGTAGAAGATATTCATTTGGACATTTGGTGTTTTGATGACAGAGGTGGAGGGTGCTCTCAACATTTTGACAATCTGTTAAAAAAAAATCAAAAATCCTTGTTTTTTTTTTCTTTTAACACTGATGCATTGTTTTGTTTTGTAACATAATTCAAGCCAGATCAGATTTTAAAACAAAAAAAAAAAGACCAAAGTGCTATACAGAGACACTGAAACAACAGTGAATAAATAAGGTGTGACTTCCCAGACCAGATAAAATCAAGTATGTGGACTGTGGAAGGGAGGCAAAATAAAATACAAACAGGTAAAAACATAAAATCTACAAAAGCTAACGACAATTAAAAAGGTAAACTCAAAACTTAAACTTGAACTTCTTTTGGACTTTATTGTTTTTATTTCTGCTTTCATGTCAATATCAGGCATTTTCTTCTCCTATAGCTAATGTCTTAAAATATGATTTACAGCAAATCCATCAAAATAAACTTAAATTGTCACCTTTTCCATGAATCATTCTGGTCTCATTTACCTTATTCAGACCCTCTAATAATTGTTCTCGAGAACCTTAGGGTTTAAGTCTTCAAAGCAGCAGGCCAAATACCAAGAGTGACACTATGGTAGCATTGTCCATTACTTATGTCTAGTCCAGGCTTTAAAAACAATTATCAAAGTAATACAAACAAAATAAGGGATTGGCAATAGACCCTAAAGTCTCTCCTAGTAAATTGCACAAGTTAAAAATTTAGAATTTCAAAAAGATAATTATGATGCTTAAATATTCATGAAACTAAACTAGTTTTGGGGTAAAATTAATAAATTAACTGGATAAATACACACAAGAGCATAAGGGAAGTCATATACTCCTTATATGAACCTGCCTTCACTTTAGCTCTTACTGTATTTCAATTATTGTATGTTAAATATAAAGTAACACCTTTCATACATGTTAAGTTTAATAATCTGCTTGAATTGCAAATGTATGAGAAGTGAGAAACGCTTGTATAAACTGCAAAATGTGGCAGCCTCTTTCCTAAGTCTATAAGACTTCATGTCAGACTTGGTCTCTTGTCAGAAATAAAGGTGATGACTTGGCAAAAGTCAAAATGAAGATATTATGTTGCACATTAGCATGGGCACCATTTTCTAAAGTCATGGAAATATTCCAGTTGCAGGAAATTGTACTTAGGAGGGTTTATGGTGTTGATTTAATGACACTTGCTAATAGAAGCTTTGAACGGCACACTGCGTTTGTTATGTGAGTGACTGGCCAAGTTTGCACTGATGGCGTCATGGGTTAAGTATTAGATGAAATCCTTTCAGATGCTCAGTTAATTCACTTCAGTCTGACCTGATCACCCTTTCCAATGAGTTCACATGTGATTGATCCTCAGGGCTATTAAAATGCTTTCAGTGGTGTTAAAGATCGGCGCTGTATCCCGGTTTCAGATAACCTAGTGTTTCTTTCTGCACGCTGAGGCATACTTAACAACTCAGCAGTGAAATGATGTTCACTACAAGGCACAAAAGCAATCAATTTTTAACACCAGACTGGATGACTATGGCATCATGTAGAGGCTTAAGGGGAGGATTTGATTGTGACTGAGTAACCTTTTCCTACTATTACATCAACACAGGTTTGGTTTGCATTTTGAAGCGAGCCTGTCCTCACTTCGAAGTCGTCACTCTCATCTGCCCTTTGAATCCATACTCAGCACCTGTGGAAACCCTGTACAATCAATTTTCAACATGCAGGGGACCCAGTGCAGGTCAATGTAAGTCTTTGATGACATGAGCAGTAACGCGGTTGTTGTGGTTACAGTGACACACAGGGTTTATGTCTGTGTGTTTTCTCTCTTTGTCATACTTATTTTAACTGTTCCTCCCAAACCTTTTCAGCATAATACAATCCTTTTTGCTAATCATAACTGAGTTTTTTTTATGCCTAAACCATATCAAACTGTAACCATGGTATTGTCTAGACATTGCACTATTCATGCTGCTGCCTACCTCTTATTATTGTACTGCAACTTTCCACCTTGTATCTATTGTCAATGGACACAATACTCATATACTGTCAATTGACACAGAAATCACAAAAAAGGACATTACACTATTCATGCTGCTACCTACCTCTTATAATTGCACTGCAATCTTTGCACTTTGTATATATTGTTAACTTGCATGTTACTTATTATTCTTCTAAAGCTTTGCTGTGTTGTACAACTGCTTTACGTGTCTGCCTCAATTGCCCCTCGGGGACAAATACATTTTTTTGAATTGAATTGAATTGAATAGATGGAGGTGAGTCTGTGCATTGAAAAATGACACTCTAGGGTTTGTGAGTGAGAAATTGTAGCTGAATTTCCTTAGTGTGTTTAAATAGTTTTACAACTTTTACCACATTCATTTCTCAGATATAAATACGAAATTAAAACTGTAGTTTTTGTTGTTGGGAAACTAGCTAGTAGCCATTTGTTCATTGCAGACCGATATAAATGATGAAACAGGTGACCTAGCGGTCAACACAGCTTACTGCGTCCCACCAGGCAGACCAGGCAACTGCTTGGGGACTCAAGCCAATAGGGAGCTGACAAACTTTAAAAATAGTTTATAAAGTTTGTCTACAACTATTAATAGTAGTAGTAGTAGTAGTAGTAGTAGTATCTCTATTCATTTACCAATAATAAGTGTCCTCCTATTCTGATAAGACACAATACATATGGTTCTTCTGGACCTTTTCCCTTTTTCTTGACAGAAACAATATATCACTTGTTTTATAGTGTTATAAGTTAGTAAACCTTTTCAGATGTGTACAGGCAAGGTTTCAGGCATTACAAGAACATATTTGTTTACTTTTTTAAATCTATGGTCCATGTTACTTTGTATAAAAGAAATGTGTAAATGCACTGATTCATTTTAATTTCAAGAGAGGTCAAATTAGCTATTTGTAAAACAAGACAGAACTGTGGTGGTTTGGATGCTGACAGGGCTGCTGGCACTCAGTTCAGGGTGGAATTTGAGTTTTATATATGGACTGACTGATCTTGAAAGTCTAGAGCATCCTTCCTGCTTATTTCCCTCCTTCCTTCCTCCCTCCCTTCTTCTATTCTTGCCTTCCTCCTGCCTTCTGTTCCTGTCTTCTCAGTCCCACTGCAACTTACTTTCCTTGCTGCCTTCCCTCCTCTCTTCCTCCCTTTCTTTTTCCGTTCCTTCCTTTCTCCCTCCTCTATGTATTTTCTGCATCTTTTGCCTTTCCTTCCTTCCATCCTTTGTATCTCTTTCCTTTATCCCTATTTGCATATTTCTTTTTTTTCCCTCCCTCCTTTCTTTTTCCCTGTACTTTCCCCCTTTTGTTTCCATCTTCCTTTTTTGCATCTCTTTTTCCTTTTCTTCCTTCCTTCCTTCCTTCCTCTTTTCATATTTCCTCCCCTTTGTTTCCTTTCTCTATCTCTGCATCTTTTCTTTCCTTGATTCCCTCCTTCTTTCCTTCTTCTCTCCCTCCCCTCTGTCCTTCCTGCATCTTTGTTCCTCCCCCCCACATCTTTCTTTCCTCTTCTTTCCTTTAACTCTTCCTTCTTTCCTTTGTCCCATTCCTCCCTTCCTATTCCTTTCTATTTGCATACTTCTTTCATTTCTTTTATTTCCTTCCTTCCTTTCTTCTCTTTTATTCTTTTTTTTTTGCTTTTACACTTAGACAGAATGTGGGATTCTTTATTTAGATAGAGTAATAAAGTTGTCTAGTCTGCATTGACAACTGTGATGCAGATGTGGATTTTACAATACTAAAGATAGAATCTAGAATTATTAGTGAAGTATCAAGTAAAAAATCTGCCCACTTCCTCCACAGTAAGACAAATTCATCACACAGCAGTAAGGTTTATGCAGCTGATGTGAAGCCTGCAGCTCTGTACGTTAAAGTGTGTTATTCTCTGTAGTTATGTGAAATCGGTGCTTCGTACACAGATAAAAGCCTAAAGCCGTCTGAAGAGAAGTGTGTAAATCTCTGACTGTACATGAGCCACCTCATTAAAAGCCTCCATTATAACCAGGGGATAAATTTCATGTTTGTCAAGGCAGAAAATAATAGCTTTGAAAGTGTTAGGTTCAGCCATGAAAAATGTGAAAAAGAAAAGCTGTGTTAAAATGTGCTGACGGTGGGCGAGCAAGTACCTCCCACGAGGGAGAGGAGATCCCTTGATTTGTGTCCCTCGATTCAGTGATCACATATCATAAATGGTGTGGCGGCAGGGGGAAAAAAGAGCAGAGGTGCAGATGGATCCCTGAGGCACCCCATTAAGCAAAGTTTAACACTGTAAGCATTTCTTGAGTTACACTGGTATCAAATGAACTGCTGCCTGTGAGGAACTTAAGGATATACTTTTCAAGTCAGAATAAAAAACAACATTCAGACTTGGGCCTTGAGCTATTGCTAGAAAGATGGATAAATCAGGATGAAACCTATGTACAGTATAACATCACAATCTCCAGTATGAAGCAAAATTGAGATCTCCTTCTTGAATGATATGTCAGGATAACAACCTTAACACACAAAGGTCTATTTAAGCAGTTTGAAAAGGGAGACTGCAGAAAGCCAGTCCTGAATTCTGGCAAGATCCCGCAGCAAGTTCCACTGAGGTTGGGAGATGTTCTGTAATTTCCGACCCCGAGCTAATCTGTACAGCATGCTATGTGGTAAGAGTGTGATTTCCACTCTGGGCGGGGGGATGACAGATTCGTTACATTTGAACTCCCCCATGTCTCCCTTGTCACGTCTGTAATTAAATATGTGCTCCCTGGGAGACTGTGGGGTTCTGGGTAATAAAAAGCCTGCTTTGTGAGCATCCACCTCGCAGTCTTCTGCTGTTTTAGTTTGTGTTTGTCGGCATAGTGACAAACCCCCAGACATGCTCTACATGGAATTTCAGTGCTTGTAAAATTAATCTTTATATCTGCCAAGAACCTTGGCGTATATCTGTATGAAACCAGGGCATGTGAGCATTTCCTGCAGCTGAGCAACCTGGTCAAATCACACTCAATGACTCTAACAGACATTTTTTCAACTCAATATGCAGAAGACACGCTGAAGTGTTGGGTTTTGGGGTTTCACTGCCATAACAACTGTCACTGTGATTGACACTGATGATTGGTTGCACTGCTAAATATGTCCGCATCAGTGCTAATGCATAAATTTACAGATGCTACTTTTTCATACAACCCAGTTGCCAGAGTAAAACCTCACAACTGAATCTTTCTCGAGGCAAATAAACATATACAGTATAATCTCAACATAATTTGTCAGGGAAGGATCTGCCACTTACATATCCGTAGGGGCAGGAAGTGGATTTAAAAAAATAATCCAGGACTTTGCCAGTTTGAGACTGGAGTTTGTGTTACATCAAGGTTTAGGCAGTAAAAGCCATCTGGTTAAAGGAAAAGAATGTAGTTTGGTTTAAATACAATAATAATTATTCCTTTGTTTGTTCCTTCCTTCCTCTGTGCATCTTGTTCCATCTTCCTCCCATTCTGTATATTTCCTACCTTTCTTCCTTTCCAGTTATCATGTCTTCTTTTCCTTGTTGTTAGGGTTCTCTCCAGATACGTCAGTGTTTGCCCACAGTCCAAAAACATTGATTTCACTGCTCTTTTCCTACAACTAACTAAGTGATTTAAGCTGCAGTTGGTAACTTTATACTCAAATTTGTTGAAACTGTCACTAAATTCCACCGCTCCTCCATCTCTCCTGTTCAATTCCACCAGCTAGCGATAATGTTAGCTGGCTGGCAATCATTCTCATGCAGCACTTGAGTTCTCCCCTTTGCATCCACAGCTGCAATTGTAGCATGTGCAATGGATGAGTAACAATGGATCCATGGAGCTAAATTTTCCAAGTCCTCCTCTGGCATGAAAGAGTAAGAAGAAAACAACAGTTACTGGTCAGAGCTGGTACCTCAGTGAGAAGGACAGGAGTTGCTGGCTCTGACTGGTAGCTGAACAGCAGCCAGTCAGAGCCAGCACTTCCGGTTCTCCTTGACTGGTGTTCTGACACAGCCATCAACCAGCTTTGAACACTGTTCAGAACCCATGTCAGAACAGCCGTCAAGGAGGACTTCAGGTGCTAGTTCTGACCTATTGCTCAGAGCCAATCAGAACCCATGTCACAACACTGGCCATGGGGGAGCCTTTCTTTGTTAGAAACCATGCAATTAGTCTAACATAATGTAATTCTACTGATCAGCATGGTTTGAAAAGTGACTATTCCTCTTGCTCTGACATGTATGCGTTCATTTTTTTACTTTTCATTTACAGATTAAAAGGCTGGTCATTCATAACAGTAATGTTACCACTGGGATATGCTAAGCAGTGACTGCCAGTCTTTCTCAGATGCTTGTGTTCATAATGCCTGCAGTTCTCAAGTGATCGTATTCATTCACTAAATGCTGCACGTGTGTTGAGGAGGGGCTTAGGAGAAACAGGAGAAAGATGGGGTGGAGAATGAGCGCTGTAGTTGCTAAAATTTTCAGGCTAAGTCCTAGATTTTGCTCAAGTTACCAACTGCAGCTACAGTATAAGGTACC
>JAQQAE010000708.1:0-30241 GCA_029823295.1 Pseudamia nigra
CAGTGAATCGAAACACCCACAAACACACACCTACACCAGGTGACACAGAGGGAAGGGGCTGACAGGAGTCCTCACAGAATTTAAAAGTATTCTACATAACAACTACTCTCAGATGTACAAAAACTACGCAAGTACATGTAAAGGAGTAAATGTACTTGACTAGTCTGAATTTAAGACATTATGTCAATAAAATGAAATGAGTTTAGATGTGACATAAACAAAGGAAGGAAGGAAGGAAGGAAGGAAATACAACGTTATCAAAGTGTTTGACAGTGTCCACACCTGAGTGAGACACATGGGGGACATTTGGAATAGAGTCACATTTTCATAGGGGGGGCTAATAAATTTAACCTCAGCTGTTTTTTTGTACTTCATTCTACTCATAAATATATAAATGAAACCAAATTCAGATGAACTCATTATAATGATTTAATCTGAGGAAACACTTTCCTTTTACATGTTGAACATTTATTTTCATTGATGTATTTTCATTTGAGACCTTCTTGCACGTTGTGTGTTTTCTTCCGTTTTGCAGATTTTGCATCATTTTTTTGTTTTTTTCATGTCAATATGTCCATCGTTTTGTTTCTTTAATGTTGTTTTTATCTTTTTGCACATTGTGTTTTAGATCTTTTTGCATCTTTTGTGCCCAGATGAAAACCACATGAAAGATGCATCTCATCATGTCTTTTTACTGATTCTTTAAAAGCAATCGCGTGCGGTCTTGCCCAGCTCTACTGGCAGCACTGTTGTGTTCCTCGTGCAGATCAGCTCACATGATGCACACACATAAACACTGAGCAGCAGTGACAGACGTGCAGGTAGAGACTTAAGGCATAGCCTGAGGGATGCAGCATGACAGAAACAAGGCATGGAGCAGTGCTAACAGACTTAAAGCAGCTAAACTACGCAGATGAAGGATCACATTCACACTGGTTGTCACATAGAATCATCCCAGGGCATGTTCAGACATTTCTGTATGTCACACTAGATGTCAGGAGGAGTGGATGCCTCAGCTTTAACACACTCACAAAGTCTCATCCATGTTGTCAATGCACCGGTGCATGGAGAGACCTGCCACAGTGTGGAAACAAAACAGCATGTCTCCTGCCTTTCACATCAGTCACGTCACTCAGGAAACACCCACATGTACACGACCAGTCAAAAAAAGTTACAAAATCCAAGCGGTTCGAGTTCAACGAATAGCTTGAAATGGTACAAAGGTAAGTGCTGAACTGCCAAAGGTTAAAAAAGGTCAAGTTACCTAAAACTGTGCATTTCAGGATTATACAAAAGGCTTTTTTCAGGAAGTAAGACATGGTTTAACAACTTAAAGCTGTTCTGCACCAATGGAGGTTGATCATGACTTGTAAGTTGGTGAAACTAATTCCTAGAGGTGTCCCCTCTGACTGCCTAAAAGCACAGTAACACATTGTGGGAACATACTGTCATGAGTATTATTTGAACAGTTTTGTACTCAGAAAGTATTGTGTTGATATAAAAATGGTGAGACGTCACACTTAAAAGCCAGATGGTGTTCTTGCTGCAACTCGACCTGCCAAACCTGCAGGGTAAATTCTTCACTTCACAGTTGAGACTTTCTTACTACGTCCACCATTAAGCTGTGATTGAAGCTGTCGTCCTGTGGACCACCTGCGAACCTCCACTGGTGCAGAACAGCTTTAAATTGTTAACCCAGAGTTTGTTTCCTGAAAAAGGCCTTTTTGTATAACTCTGAAATGTACCTTATTTTTTATTATTTTATTATTTTATTGCACCTTTTTTAACCTCCGGAAGTTCAACACTTACAGTACCTTTGTTCCATTTCAAGCTATTCATTGCATGTGAGCTGTTTGAATTTTAATTTAAAAAAAACTATGGGTCTAAAACTTTATATAGGGTGCCATGTGGAGAAAAGCACCACGGTACATACAGCTAATCCTTAAAGCCCAAGGGAATTCTCATTATATCTGAGCACATCAGTGATATAATCAATAAAATGAACCAAAATAAATGAGTAAAAGTAAGTCAAACATATTTGTATAGCACCTTTCAAGACAAAAGTCACAAAGTGCTTTACAGAATAAAATTAATAAATTACTAATACATACAACAATATAGACTGTCGAGCTAAGTAAAGCAACCTGTACAGGTGGGTCTTCAGCTTTGTCTTGAAGACGTCAGCAGCGTCCACACTTCTAAAGTCCAGAGGACCTCAGAGACCTGCACACTGCGCACGGCAGCATAGTGCAGAGTAAACACAAACAGTACTCAAGTACACATACTCATAAATACAAGTACGAGAGTAACGGATATCTCGTCAAAAAAAACTACTCAAACAGTGAGTAACTTCACACTGGGGGAATTTATTACAGAACAATACATATATTGTGTTCAAACAAATGTTCATTTTTGTTCATTTTTGTCTTGTTGATTCTTTCTTCATTTTTTATTATTTATTTTTTTTTCTCATTTTTTGGAATGTTTCTTCATTTTTCTGATCGTCATTTTGGTTCATGTCATTTGATATGTTTCATTTTTGTTCATTTTTCTGTTTATTTTATTCATTTTTCCTCATTTTCAGTTTAGTTTGTTTACTACATTGTTTTTCTGTGTCCTTTTCTTAATGAGTCTGCTGTTTTTTCCTCATTTTTGTTTATTTTCCAGATTTATGGTCATTTTCTTAATTTTATCTATTATATTGTTAATTTCAGTGATCATTTTATTCATTTATATCTTGTTTTTTTGTTAATTTAGTTCTTACCGTATTTGTCTTTTCATTTTGTTCATTTTATTTATTATCACATTCATTTAATTCATTACATCCATTACTTTCATTCATTTGGTTTATTATCATTCATTTTTATCCATTTATGTAAAGACTAAAAACATAAAACAGCTCACATATGATGACCATATCTACGTTCACGCAGATGCAGTAACAGTCAGGTGTCTCCATACTTTTGACCACATAGTGAACGCTGCCGATAGTGACATCGAACCCGCGTTCGACCAGTCGCACACATCACAGATAAAAAGGTGAATCACACACCTGAGAAAATAATAAAGGGTCAATTAATGGAAATAAAAACCCAAATTCCAATGAAGTTAGGATGATGTCTAAAACTTAAATAAAAGACATTATCAACAGTGTACATTTTCTACAAAAAAAGCCTTACTTTGCCTTGAACCTTGTGCCCTGCACACCACATGTGGACACACTCAGGGTGGTAAAAGCAGAAGCCGAGCACAGGAATCGTTCTGGTGGGAGTGAAGACCACCTTCACGACAGCGGTAGACAGAGGAAGTGTGTTAGGGAATGATGTGAACTCTTGGTTTAATACAGGACAAAAGTTTGTTCTAACCTTGCTGAATAACCAAAAAAAAAAATCTAAGCCCCTAGAGAAGTTGTGCATTCCACCTTCTATCCACTGAAGAAACGGGACATAACAGTTAAAAACTACAGAGTAAAATAAATCAGATCTATAAAGCGTAACTGAATGGAGTTTTATGGCCTAAAGTCCTGTTATACGTCTTGAAAGTTTCCAGGCAGGTCCGTTATAAGTCATATTCACTAACAAGTTAAAATCACTGCTACATGTATGAGGGTAATAAAGAGTGTGTGTGTGTGTGTGTGTGTGTGTGTGTGTGTGTGTTGTCTGTTTATTGTACCATCTCTGCCAAAACCAACACTGACTTGTTGTTCTGCTATGCCCCTTCTCCCCTTCGTCTCCAGGACAAGTCGTCCCAGGCCCTCAGCCTGAGCAATGTGGCGGGGGTCTTCTACATCCTGGTGGGGGGCCTCGGTCTCGCCATGCTGGTGGCCCTCATCGAGTTCTGCTACAAGTCACGCAACGAGGCAAAGAGAATGAAGGTGGAAGCCCAGTCCCAATCCCCGTGCAAAAACCCCCATTTACATCATCACCCCCAGACCCACCACTGCTACCCCTGCGGGGGCAGGCATCCCCCCGATAGCCCAAAGACTAGCCAAAGTCCGAGGCCGAGCCCCAGCAAGCTAGCCGAGTTTAGTGAGGTTTTCAATGAGTACGGCAGCGACGGGGAAGCTGATAAGATGTAGTTGGGGTTTTCGTACCAGGTCCTGCAGGTCGTTGCTCTCCCCCACTAGCCCCCCACTCAGAGACTGTAAGTGAACCCTGTCGTATCTCTGTGCTAGCTTTGCAGTGCTGAGTGACTGTCGTGACCAGTGGCAAAACGCTCCCTTTTATCTGTCGCACACAGGAGAACTTAATCTTCTGGGCTTTTTGGCAGAAAGGCTTTCATTTTTCTGTTAAGGGTCTTTATATACAGTGGAGGTCAAAATTGTTAGTCCCCAATAAAATGTGATTCTTTCCTAAATGTTGCCCGTGCTTCTCACTCCAGTTGTGGACACTGTGGCACACGTTGATAACTTTGTACATCATTCTCACATCTAAACTTTTGTTTTTGGCATGATGCTTTTACAAGCGATGCCTCAAATTCTTTCGGAAGTGAATATTGGATAAATGTTCAGTTTAACCTCGGTTCACACTCTTAGACCATTAGTCAGCCAAAGAGTGGTGGTTTGTGATATGTCTGAATAAAAATGTCAGTTCTTCTGGACCAGGGTTCATAATATTGACCCTGATCATTTTGGTTTCCTCAAATAATTATGTTTGTTCACAAATAAAGTTAACTTACTGTTAAAAAAAAAAAACTAACATGAATTGAAATGCTTTGTTAAAAATATTTTACCTTTTATACAGTAACTGAGAGAAAAATCTGACCAAGTCATTGGGAACTAATCATTTTGACTTCAACACTCCATACTGTATACAAGGCATGGCTGTTAAAAAAAAAAAAACAGGAATCCCTTTTCAATGAATATGAACATGTTTCACTGTGTTTCAGTTTTCTCTCCTTCTGCATCAACACTCTGCTACATTCAGGTCTTCACTGATCAGTGCAGTGCAGTCGGTCTACAGACAGTTTCTCAGAAACCCCTGTTCTTCTTTTTTAACTTCTCACTCTAAATGTTTCATTTGACACAGATTTGATCTCAGGTAAAAAATACTCACACACAGTGCTAGATCAGGTAAACGAGGAGGGGGATCAGGTGAATAGGAAGGGGGATCAGGTGAAAGGGAGGGGGATCAGGTGAATAGGAAGGGGGATCAGGTGAAAGGGAGGGGGATCAGGTGAATAGGGCAGGGTATTGAGCAGTGATTTGTTTTTGGGACAGCGTTGGAGCGCTGTCTGGATGAAGAATGAAATTATTTTTATTCTTATACTGAGTCATCAATCATATTGAACAATTTATTCAATGTATTTTCATTAGTTTTTGATGTGCATATGTATGCAGAACATTTATCTTCTATGACTTCACTAAATCTTTTGTTCCATTCAAACACATGTGTATTTGACACGCAGTGGTCCACATACAATACCACTCAAAACACAATTTTTCCAGTTTTTATAAAAATTCAAGCAGTTCAAGTCCAATGAACAGCTTGAAATCATAGAAAGGTAGGTACTGAACTGACAGAGGTTATAATAAAGGTAAAGTTACCCAAAAATAATGTACATTTCAGAATTATAGAAAAGGCCTTTTACAGGGAACAAGATTATGGTTTAACAGCTTAAAGCTGTTTTGCACCAATGGAGGTTGATCAAGACTTGAAAGTTGGTGAAGCTAATTCCTAGACATGTCCCAAGTTAGTTTGATTAATTAAAACCCACTCTGTTTGCATAAAAGCAGTGTTGAACACACTGGGGTACCATACTCTCATGAGCATTATTTGAACAGTATTGTACTGCAGAAAGCATTGTGTTGATATAAAAATGGCAAAAAAGGGAACAAAACAATGGAAGAGAGACAGACCATGACAACACTTAAATATGTAGGTCTTTCCTGCAGAGAAAATGTAAAAACAGTCAAGGTGTCAGTGAGTACAGGTTCCTTCACCCACAAACTTGAGGAAACTCTGACAGGTCGAGGTCTGACAGACCAAAAGACACAACAGAATCTGAAGACATGTTTGAGTCAACAGCTTGGTGATAGGTGGTCCACAGGACAACAGCTTCAAGTACAGCTTAATAGTGGTCGTCGTAAGTAAGTCTTAGTTTAAGAGTGAAGAGAAGCTTCGAGCTGAAAGTTTGACAGGTTGAGCTGCAGCAAGAAAGCCACTACTAAGATGTCAGAATAAGAAAAAGAGGCTATTCTGACAATCTTCTTTTCCTTTGGGCTGTTCCCTTCAGGGGTCTCCACAGTGAATCATCTGCCTCCATCTCACCCTATCTTCTGCATCTTCTCTCACACCAACTACTGTAACTTCATGTCCTCTTTCACCACTTCCATAAATCTCCTCTTTGGTCTTTCTCTACGCAGGTCTTCTGCCTGGCAATTCACCCTCAGCATCCTACTACCCATATATTCACTATCCTCCTCTGTGCATGTCCAAACCATTTCAATCTAGTCTCTCTGATTGTGTCTCCAAAACATCTTCCATGTGCTGTCCCTCTGATATCCTCATTTCTGATCCTATCCATCTTCATCACTTCCAAAGAGAACCTAAACATTTTCAGCTATTCTGACAATACTGTTCAAATAATGCTCATGAGGGTATGGTGCCACAGTGTTTTTATTCAGACAGAGAGGGTTTTGATTTATCAAGTAAACTTGGGACACCTCTAGGAATTAGTTGCACCAATTTTCAAGTCTTGATCAACCTCCATTGGTGCAGAACAGTTTTAAGTTGTTAACACATGTCTTGTTCCCTGTAAAAGGCCTTTTTCAAGAATTCTGAAATATACAGTATTTTTCAGTTTTGGGTAACCTTAACTTTTTTTTGTACCTCTTACATCTGTACCATTTCAAGCTATTCAATGAACTCAAACTGCTGAAATTTCAATAAAAAACTGGGAAAACTAGAGTGCTGTAAAACTTTTGACTGGTAGTGTACTGTACATCTCATTTAATGAGCCAAAACATTCACCTTCTGTTTGGTTCAATTTTAACAAAAATTTCAAGTTAATGCATTGTTAATGTGTCATTTTCTGACACCTTAGTAAAAACCGTCCTGACCTCTGTTCAGTATCTAGCAGTGAAACTAAATATGTAACTTATTGTAAACTTACAGCAGTTGTGTGTGAAAAAATACCCTTTAATATAAAACCCAGTGTGTGACTGAACCACCTGGTTTTATCCTCAGAAGAACAGAGTTACTATTTAATATTTAATAGACATACCTTGTATCGCTGTGTGATTTGTGTTTTCAACCGTTTTTCTACATTGTTTGCATTCTTGTCTTTTTGTCTTTTTCTGTTCTATCCTTTTTTACATAGTATTATATAATTTTTTGTGTTACTGTATTTTAGTAATACAAACTACAATCATCTCATTTTTTCAGCTTTGACTCGGAACCAGAATTTAAACTTGAACAAAATAATTTTCACATTTATTGTGATAATTACAAATATTAAATGATCTTGGCCAGTGCTCATATGGACCAGCTCTACATATTTGAAATAATGACCCACATAAAGCCTTCAAAGTCTAGGGGCCCTATTACATCCAGGTTCATATACGGTCATCCTTGTCCACCTGTCACGTCGTTGACCCATGAGGTACTCCATGTGACTATGTGAATTAAAAATAAATAGAACTAAATGCAGCCACAAATAACAGAGCAACTCAGAGAAGTCCATCCATCCATCAGTCTTCTACTGCTTCTCTGTGGGGTCGAGTCACGAAGGCAGCAGTTTGAGCAGGGAAGCCCAGACTTCTCTCTCCATGGCTTCTTCGTCTAGCTCTTCTTTCCAACGTGTTCCCAAGCCAGCCAAGAGACATAGTCCCTCCAGCATGTCCTGGTCTTCCACGGGGTCTCCTCCCAGTGACTCATGAGTCATCCGACTCCTCTCGACGTGGAGGAGCAGTAGCTCTACTCTGAGGCCCTCCTGGATGACTGAGCTTTTCATCCTCTCTAAGGAGAGCCCACCACCCTGTGGAGGAAACTCATTTCAGATGCTTGTACCCTGGATCTTGTTCTTTTGGTCATGACCCAAATCTCATGAATATAGGTGAGGGTAGGAACATCGGCCAGGGCTTTGTCTTTTATGCAAAGCATCCAACATCCTCAGTACTTGTCCTGATACCCCCCTCCCCAAACTCCCCAGCTGCTCAGCACTCATGTCAACCCTTGTGAGGATTAAAGGGTAGAAAATGGAAGGATGGATGGACTATTTAGTTGTATTTAGTTTTAGTATATTTATTGTTGTGATTACAGAATAATGCATATTGCATGTATCCATCATATAAATATTTATAATTGTTGCAATATGTACATATATTTCTATATGGCCATGCATCTTTAAAGTGCTATGTGCTCTGTGTCTCTGAGATACCAGTCAGTGGTCTGTTTTTTTACACATAAGACCAGGTGTTTTTCAGTCACTGGCTCACCTGTGTTTTTGTGCAGAAATTCATAACTTGCCAGATGCCTGTTTCATTTTTATGCAAACACACCCACAGGTGCACAAAACGCGTTTCAATCTCAGTGACATGGCTGCATTGTTGCTGAGGCAAGACAGGAATGTGCCATCCACTTTCCACCTCGCAGTAATTCACTGGGCAGGAGATAGGGCCCTACAACTTAGATCTCCCCTCAGCACACAAACACCTGCCTCCTACATGAGAATACCGTGTACAACCCATTCATCCACATCAGCCTGCTCCACCTGTGGATTTCTCTTCTCTTCTGCCTCTTCTTTCTTTTTTTTTCTTTTTTTTTGCTAGACGATCTTTCTGCCACAAAGCCCTGAAGGCCAACTTCTCCCAGCCCTGTCTTCTTTGCTCACTATGTTTCCATGTGACATCCTGGTCTGGTGTGTACTCCGGCTTTGTTTTTCCTCAATGTGAAAGGAAGCGGTGAGTCATCTTCGCAGCTTCGCAGCTTATGTGGCTGCAAATGTTGGCCCTCATTTATCAAGCAAGAAAACCGTGTCACCCATTTTCCTGCCAAAGTGTCATACTCATTTTCTGCTTGTGGAATAATGTTCACACCTGGTAATCACATAAATTAATGTTGAAGAGACAAAAAAGCCACATTCCATGACTTATCAACATTAATCACAGCCAAAACAAAAGAGTCATTAGATGCTGTCATTTTAGTTTAATCACCCGTATGAAATTTAGACAAAAACTGTAACAGAAACAGTCCTCAGCACTACAGCCCCAAATGAGAAAGAGCTGGTACAGGATGGAAAATGCCAACTGAAAATATTGCAGACTTGTATTCCTTTGCAGACAGTATGAACACAACATATCTCATATGTTTTCATGGTCATGTTCATTTTATTTGAACACAAACCTTGATTCTTCAAATTCAGGTCTGTAACACATTCAAGAGAACATGGAACAAAAGCCAGTTGGGGCTAAAAAATGAGAGATTTGAATCATGATTTGGCACAATGAAAGTATCGAAAGAGAGGTTTAGTCCTTCAGGTGAAAATGAAGTTAAAATGTTCCTCCAGAGGAACGAGAGAATACGACTGGATGTGAAGATTTCATTATCTATGATGCAGAACAGATTCAAAGACCCTGAATGCACTGCAGTATCTAAAAGGGCAGCGGTGCAAGACCAAGCTGAACACTGTGATGTCTGATCTCCCAGACAGCATTTTCATTCATCTCCAGTTGACAGAAGCACAGACTCCGGATTACTGTGACAAACAGACAGACATGGTCCAAAATAAATACACAAGGCATAATCAACACACCGCAAATACAAGATGTACAACAACTGTTGAAAAAGCAGTGTTTCCAGGTGGGATTGGGTACCAGTGGGAATAAAAGATCTTAGTTCTTGTCAAACATTTGTGTCTATCGAGAGGTCAGAGGTCACAGTGTTTAGTACTCTTGTCCATTACATACATTCAGATTTCTGGAATCTTTTGATCTGTTTTCCATCACATCATTTGGAAATATCCAACTCTTGTCTGATCAAGTCTTATCTTTTTTTAAGGAACATTGCTAAAAATTGTCATTAATTTTCACACAGTGGCAATCTGCCGTTTAGTGAAAGGGGAACTTGAGCAGGATGAAACCCAGCTCCACAACACTCAGAGGATTGAATGGCTTCATTTTTTCTTGAATATACTGCAGATCTGAATGGCAGGATTGGATTTATATTGGATATATATTTTCAAATCAAATGAAGACATAACGTGTCCATATTTTTTCCAATGAAATACAAGCTAAAATACACTTTAATGTCTCTGTTTTAATGAGTATTTCTAATACTGTTCCATCTATTTGGTATTGAGGTTCGTAAATAAATGCTATATTGGACTTTTTGTGATTGACAGGGATTTGTATGGATAGGATGGCATGAGGACTGCTGTGCTGCTTGTCCATATATTTGTGAGGACATTTAATCAGACAACAGAGCTTTATTCCATCTAATATCTAGACTGATCTTTGTGAAATTCCAGTGCATTTTATTTTTTGTAGCTTTAAAGACAAACACACCTGATCAAAGGCATCTGCCCTGAGCAAACAGGAAGTGTGAGATAATAAAGTTGTAGGTTTCCCTCAAGCTTAGAGGGATCTTATTGGTAAATTCCCCACAGACTTTGACTGTTAGACTTTCAGATATCTTTTTGTGCTCAGTGTATATCTTTCTAACATTGTTATGTGTCCCTCATCAGCACCGACTCTTCATTAGCTTCAGTGTTGCCAAGTCAGCTTCCCTGTCCCACTGTCTGCAACCACCGTTCACTGTATAATTACTCTTCGCTGATGGATTTACATGGAGTATGGGCTTGGCTTCACACTGTTCTCTCTGGCTATGAAAGATGTATCTCCTGACACTGTGGTCATAGTCCCTTGTACAGCTGTACTGTACTGTGTTCTGTCACACTGATGCTGACGCAGACTGTAGTTTTACTTCTCATTTTTACTGGTGAGAATCATAATTTTAGCCTAGACACATACAGTATAAACATATACATGATGACAAACATCATTCCAGCTTGTACTGTGGCAGTTTGCAGCCAAATGTGAAGCAGCCTGGATGTGGATCAACATCTCCAAGTCTGAGGCCATGGTTCTCTGTTGTAAAATGGTTGAATGCCTGCACCAGGACAGAGTGAGATCTTGCCCTATGTGGAGGAGTTCACGTATTCCAGGATTTTGTTCATGAGTGAAGGCAGGATAGAGCATGCTATCAATAGGCAGATCAGCATACTCCTGGCAGTAATGAAGCTGTACCTGCCTGTTGAGGTGAAGAGGAAGATAAGCTGAAAAGGAAAGTCTGTCTACATCTCATCCATCACCTGACAATAAAACTAGATCATACCCATACATCCAAACAGTGGGATTCAGTATGCTCCACAGGGTCGCGAGGCTGAGAAGCAACGCGGGGAAGTTCAGAGTACCACCGCTGCCCCTCCACATCCAGAGGAGTCATTACAGGCAGTTTGGACATTTGGACCAGATGTGCCCCAGATACTTCTTTTCAGGCATTTCAGGCATAGATGGATGAATAGCATGAGAGCATTTAATTTCTATGTTTGAGTGTTTTCATGCAATATGCTTTGTACACCACATTGTCACTAATACGTGGCCTGAAATTCAAGCCCTTTGTTTGACTCATCCCAGAACACTCTGACATTCAGGTCATGTGTATGTGTAGAGGTTGCCAGGCTGGATGGATGTTTGTTCTGATTTGCTGTCAGTGATCAAACTCAGCAGGGGTTTCTTCTGTGTCTTTGTGCTTTTTCTGTCTAACCACCACCTCAGGCATAAAGGTTTATGCCCAAAACTTATAGAAATGAAGGCATGGTTATTGTGCCACTGTGAAATCAAGTTGGGGCAGAACCGGACTTGGTCTGGCCCCGCCCACTGCTCAGCAGTGAAAACCACTAGTTTGGCCTGATACCGACTTCAGATGTTAATAGTGGATTGAATGGGTGTTTTCAGTAGAAGTTGTAGGCATTTACAACCCTGTTAGTAGGTACAGAGGGCACTTATTATATGGATAGAGTTTCATGAAGTATAGGTGTAAAAACTACTAAGTTGTGATTAAAGGAGACATTGTGCATTTTCCAGCATAACTCTTTAAGCTTATGGACTCTAAAGATGATATAAATGTGGTTTTCAAACTCTCAGTGCTGTTTTCTTTGCAGATTTCTTTTCCGTTTTCTGAACGTTGGCTGAAGAAAATCCCGTTTCGGTCCCTCCCTGCTCCGCATTGTGATTGTTTGTTTTTCTGAGTCATAGTGTGGTCGGACCAATCCGAGTTCATGGGGTGTGCACATGAGACAAAACACTGGTAGGAGCTGGTGTGAAGTGAACCACGCCCAGAGCTGACCTGAGTCCAGGTGGGCGGGGCCTTGGCCTCAGGCTGAGATGATTGACAGATGTGATGTCACATCTGCGGTAGAAGGTAAAGTGTGGGATTTCAGGCAGATTCAACTGAACCCAAGCAGAAAAGCTCTGTGTACTGTTTTATCGCGTAAAAAGGTACAGAAACCTGATTTTTCATGATATGTCTCCTTTAAGTACAGACATATAAACTACTAGGTTAATGATTAAGACAAAGGGGTCAGGGCAGGGATTGGCAGAAAATCCACAAAAAAGATCAAGCACACAAGACACATCAAGTGGGATGGAATCGTCGGACTTCTTGCTCTTGAGTTTTGAGGAACTGCTATTAAAACCCATCCACCTCCTTCTAATGAGTGACCCTCCTCATCACCGCTGGGCACCAGCAAACCGTTTCAGTCCCTTTTGGTAGGTGGAGTAAGGACCTTCCTTTCCAAATGTATGAGCTATAAAGCTACTGACGCCCCATTTAATCATCTGATAACATCTGAATTGAGTCGGACTGAATACAAAGATGGAGATTCAGGAACTACTGGCTTTTGTCCAAATGAGCACATGTAGCTCAAGGGGTTCAACACTTGCAGTGCATTAATGAGGATGAATAACATGAAGTAAAACTCCAGTCTGCAGACAGGGCTTGTGATTTGAACTGCTGTTGTGGTTTCTTCATACACGCTTCTCTTTCTCTTCAGCTGACATTTACAGAAGCCATGAGGAACAAGGCCCGTCTCTCCATCACAGGCAGCGTCGGCGAGAACGGGCGGGTCCTGACCCCCGACTGTCCCAAAGCCGTCCACACAGGGCCGCCCCTCCGCCAGAGCTCCGGCCTAGCCCTGGTCTCCTCCGAGCTCCCGTGAAAACCAAAAACCTCTCAAGTGCCTTAAGAGACAGAACATCAAGAATCACACGGCCCATGAACCCACTCGAAACTAAAGCGACGCAAGGAAACCGAACTCATCCAAAACCCTCTGACGGGTCACCTCCAGATTCAGTGGAGGCAGATGATGCGATAGCGGAGCAAGACTTTGTGGAGACTTGGAAAACAAACTTTTTTTATGCCACAGTTCAGATTGAAAGAATTCCATCTAAACCACTCAGCGACGGGAAAAGGACCAGAAAAAAATGAATTATATCATGGCATATGATACCGTTGAAGACCAGAAAACTGTCAAGTTGAAACTCTAAACTGTGTCATTTTATGGTTTGGTTGACTCTTCTTTTTGTTGGTTTTCGATTGCTATGAAAACTGAACCACAGCTGAGACTGTTCAAGAGACAATAATGTGACTGGATATCAACATAAAGCAGGGAAGCTGTGTTCCCGGTGCCATTACAATATGATGAAAATATTTGTATTAATAACACTGAAAAATGAATAATCTATTGATACTGAATATATGAAAAACATAGGAAACTGTGAACATAAGTAAATATGTATATTCCATAAAAGACTCTAGGTGTACATAGGGACTGTGCTTGCTTTTTAAACACATGTACATAGCAGATACTGTAGTGAACAGACTATTCTTTTTGTAATCATCTTTCGAGATTTTATTCATCGCAATAATAATACTAATAATAATGAAAAAGATGATGTGAAAGGCAGTGTTATGAATTAAATGTTGTGTTCTTAAAACTGTATAATAGAGGAACAATGAAAAGCTCCAAATGTGAAAAGGGGGGGAGGGGTATCGACTGCCCTCATTCTCTGATACCTGTTCAATTCATTCATATATTCAATGATGAATGTTCAGACTCCGCCCCTGCTCTTGAAGCCACGCCCCTCACTGTGGAGACGCGCTCCTGTGTAGAACTGTAGAAACCCACATTTGGAGTAGAACGTACTTTTTTCATTCTTTGAGCTATATTTGTACGAGGAATTCAAAATACACGGACAACATGTGACATGTCCAGGAAACAGATGATGACGGTTCAGATCATCATGTGAAGATAAAGCATCTGTCATTCCCAAACTGAGGACCTATTCATTTTTTATATTTTTAGGGGTGTTTTGTTGATTGTGTTGCCCCTTTTGTGTAACTTGTGGATTCATTTTTGTTAAGTCTGTTTCCTTTTAAGTTTTGTTATTTTTGTTAATATTCTTACCGACCTGATTTTTTATCCATTTATCCTTTTTTTGTTGATTTAAATCAAAACTTAGTTTGGGAAACACTGCTTTTTCCAATAAGAAACCACATGACGACCAATCAGAGCCTTCCTTATTGAAAACACCGACATGGACACGCCCCCGTAGCAGACATGTCTCCGCTCTGGTCTTTGATGACGCCACATCAGCCAGGTCACACTGGACAGGAAGTGGGAGTGCAGACACCAGCCGTCATACTTCAGGTCATGCTTTTCTGTCCTGCCATGTGTCTTTAGAGATCAACTGTAACGCGGAGTCTTATTTTGGTTTCAAATGTATATCTTTATTTTGATCTTTTTGTTTTGTTTTTATATTAAAAATGAATTTGAAATGGCAGCGTACTTTGTCTTTATTGGACATGAGAGACGTCATCATCACGGACAAAAGTTTGGGCAGTGTTTTTGCATCCATCCATCCATGTCATAGTTGACCCTTCCTGCAGGTGGTGGGTCCACAGGAAGGCATAGTCATAAGGGTATTCTGAATCGCTCTTATAGTCTGACCTGTTACCTAGGACCAGTTTGCTTTGGGAGACCTTACCGGGGGTGAATTAGCCCTGACAACATAGTTCCTAAGATGAGTCAGACAAACAAACCCCTCCATCATGATAAGGTGGAGATTCAAGGAGGGGTGTGTTTTTGCACTCCAATCATTTTTGGGGGGTTTCAGATGCATTTTTTAGCAAATAATTTGATAGTCAGTTTACATCACCTTTGTCCGTGGCTTTAGAGAAGAGAATATTTTATGAAAAATATAAAACAACACTAAGATGACTCGTCATATTGTCAGCTAGATTTAAAATTATGAATCAAACAGCACAAAGACAACGCAGACACCCTGAAACAGAGATATTTGTTTTGTGAAAATTAGATTCCAGTGTCCTGCCCTCATGCTCCCTTCTGCAAAACCATTCCTAGACTCAGTAATATGTAATGGAATAAACTCCCAAAAGCAAAAAGAACCTGGTGGTGCAGTGGTCACCACCGCACCTCTCAGCTAGAAGGTCCTGGGTTCAACACCCCCCACCCCCCCACACACACACACACACACACACTGCCTGGTGGGGGATGTTCTCCCCTATCTGTGTGTCTGGGTACTCCACAACCAAAAACATGCACTACGGTGAACAGTTCATGCTACATAAATACTCAGAGGTGTGAATGTGAATGCAGGGGGAGTGAATAACAAACACCTTCTCTTCTCTTCAATGTGGTGAATCAGTATTAAGCTGTGTGTGGCTGTGGACACAGCGATGTTCATGATAGTCATTATCAAGTAAAAAGGCAACAACATACTGAAATGAATAGAGGTGTGTGTGTGAATGGATGCAGCCCCTTCACACACCTCGCATCTTCCTGGATGCACAAATGAGGCAGAAGTAGTGGATGCACTGTGAAAAAAGACAGGAATCCAATTGTACAAAGACTTACAGAACTTGCATACAGGCATTTTTATGTTGTACAGTCATTGACAGAAGTCTTGTCACACAAGGACATAGTAACTTAAAATGGCTTATAACTTTATTTCGAATCAATCGTTACAATACATGGTTCATTTTAACGTCAAGAGCTTCCACATTAATAACTGGGTGCAAAATGAAACTGTCAAAAAGTGTCCCGGTGTTCACAGCTTGGCAAAGCCCATAACATCTGTTTTTGGAAGGACAAAAGTCTTGTTGTGTCCTTAAATAATTCAACCAATCAGAGATTGTAGCTTCATCTGTGGCAAATACTGTAATTAACACATTCTGAGGTTTATAAAAAGAAAACCCAGGACACCAGACCTTCATGTGAAGTGCAACCTGACTTCTGACAACATGCAAAACATTCAACCACAGACCAAAGTGCTGATCATCAAGAGCCTGAAGACCAAGTCTGCTGCTGAGGTAGCAGACATCTAAAATGTATCCAAACATCAAGTGGAGAGGATCAAAAGATTTAAAGAAACTGGTGACATTCATTACAATCCCAGACCCCGTACGAAAAACTGTTCGAGAGGACCATTGGTTGCTTCAACGGTCCAGGTCCAGCCCTTTTGCAACTGCAGCGGAAATGCATGAGAACTGGTCACCAGAAACCCTTGTATCTACAAGAACAGTTGGTCAAATTCTCTCACGCAGTGGTTTCCATGGTCCAATCAGTGCTCACAAACCAGCATTAATCAGAAGATAACAAAAAATCCACAACTTGCAGCTGAACTAAAACAAAGTCACACATACTCATCTACATCAGGGACTGGACTGTAGATTGCTGCTAAGAAGAGCACAGGACAGTGGAAAAAGTGGCACAAGGTTGATTTTTTTGATGAATCATCCATTGAACTGCATTCTAGTCACTGCCAATTCTGCAGACCTGCTTGGACCCACATGGACCCAAGATTCACCCAGAAAACAGTCAAGCTTGGTGCAGGAAAAATCATGGTATGGCGTTACATCCAGTATGGGGTGTGCAAAACATCTGCAGAGTGGATGGCAATATCAACAGCTGAAGTATCAAGAAATTCTTGCTGCCTATTACATTCTAAACCGCAAGAGAGAGGAAATTCTTCAGCAGGATGGTGCTCCTTCTCATATTCCAGCCACCACAATAAAATTCCTGAAAGCCAAGAAGATCAAGGTGCTCCAGGACTGTCCAGCCCAGTCACCAGGCATGAACATCATTGAGCATGTCTGGTTTAAGATAGAGGAAGAGGCTTGGAAGATGAAGCAAGACTGCTTTCTTTGCCATTCCAGATGACTTTATCAATGAGTTATTTGAGTCATTGCCAACACATACAGTGGTATCTCGGAAAACGAAGATAATCCATTCCGGCATCACGTTCGGTATCCGAATGATTCATTATCCAAAGGGACTTTTTCCATAAGAATACATGTAAAACCAATTAATCCGTTCTGGACCCACGACAAACTCCCTTATAAAGTATGTATTACACACCCAAGACATGCTTGAAACATTTTAGTTTGCATGCAATGATTCTAAGACTGGGGTCTGCAACCTGTGGCTCCAGGGCCACATGTGGCTCTTTAGCCCCTCCCCCAGTGGCTGTGGTGGCTTTGTCTAATGATGGAAATAACATTATAAATTATTTATCCATCATCTTCTGCTTATCCTGGTCAGGGTCTCAGGGGAAGCAGCCTAACTGAAGCCCAGACTTTCCTCTCCCCAGCCACCTCCTCTAGCTCCTCTAGGGGAACCTCCAGGCATTCCCAGGCCAGCTGAGAGATGTAGTTCCTCCAACATGTCCTGGGTCTGCTCCAGGGCCTCCTCCCAGTTGGAGCTAGTTTTGGCAATCGGGAATTGGACCACCCAGGCCCCCACGTTCGGCTGCCACCCAAACCACACAGCACCAGACCCTTCCTGCAGGTGATGGGCCCATAGGAAGGCATAGTCATAAGGGTCTTCAGAATCGCTGAATCCTGTCACCTAGGACCAGTTGGACTTGGGAGACCCTACCAGGGGCAAATTGTCCCTGACAACATAGCTACTGTAGTATAACTCAGACACACAAACCCCTCCACCATGAGGTGGAGATTCAAGGAGGGGCATTATAAATCAAAATGAGCAAAATAAGCAATACATTATAAAGAAATGGAAAAAATGAACTACATAATGAACAAAAATCAAGACAAAACTGATTAAAATAATCTACAAAAAAAATCAAGAAAATGAACAAGATTAAACAATATAAAAAATTATATAAAGGATGCCAGATTAAAACCTGAGCAAAATAATGAGGAATCAACCAAAAAAAAAATCACAAAAATGACAAATTAAATAAATCAGATGAATGAGATTTTAAAAACCTAAAATACTCAACAAAATGAACAGTCAAGAAAATGAATATAAACCAGAAATAAACAAAAAATAAGCAAAAATGAATCAAATATATATAAAATGAACATAAAATTAGCCAAATAATCTGTATAATGAAGAGAAATGAGCAAAAATGAACAAAAATAATACATTGAACAAAGACAAGCAAAACAATCAAACTTTGTAAAAAATGTTCAAAAAAATTAGCAAATTAATACATTTTATGAATTGGATAAAAAATAAAGTAAACAAACAAACAAGTAGAACAAAATGAGCAAAGAAGGATAAAATAATAAATTGATGAAACATCCCCACCATATTGTGGTGGAGGGGTTTATGTGCCTGAGTGGTCCTAGGAGTTACAGTTGTGTTCAAAATAATAGCAGTGTTTTTTAAAACGCGAGTAAAGCTCAAAATCCTTATAATATTGTTTATTTCCATACATTGGGAACACTACACATTATATTTTACATCAATAATGAAGAAAAAAGTATCAATATGTTAATTACAGAAAATGAAGGACAAAATGATATTGGGCTGTTCAAAAAAATAGCAGTGTCTGCATTTTTAATTATAAACTCAAATATCTACTGAATAAACTTAAAAAAAGTTAAGATTTAGCATTCCTGTGAATCACTAAACTAATATTTAGTTGTATAACCACTGTTTTGAGAACTGTTTCACATCTGTGCTGCATGGAGTCGGCCAACTTCTGGCAGCTGTAAACAGGTTTTCCAGCCCAGGATGATTTGACGACCTTCCACAATTCCTCTGCATTTCTTGGTTTTGCCTCAGAAACAACATTTTTGATGACGTCACTCCACAGTTTTTTATTGGATTAAGGTCCAGGGATTAGGCTGGCTACTCCATAACCTTACCGTAATTTTGTTGGTTTGGAACTAATGCTGCTGGCTTACTGGTGTGTTTGGGGTCGTTGTCCTGTTGAAACACCCATTTCAAGAGAATTTCCTCTTCAGCATAAGGCAGCGTGACCTCTTCAAGTATTTTGATATAAGCAAATTGATAGATGATCCCTTGTATGCGATAAATAGGCCCGACACCATAGTAAAAGAAACAGCCCCATATCATGATGTTTGCACCACCATGCTTCACGGTCTTCAGTGGACTGTGGCTTGAATTCAGTGTTTGGGGTCGTCTGACAAACTGTCTGCAGCCCTTAGACCCGAAAAGAACAATCTTAGTTTCATCAGTCCACAAAATGTTTCTCCATTTCTCTTTAGGCCGGTGGGCCTTGGCAGGGGCTTCTTGCCCCCGCAAGATTTGCCTCACACAAGCGTCTTCTACTTGTCACAGTCCTCACTGTGACAAGTAGAAGATGGTAACTTCAGACCATCTCTGACCTCCCTGGAGCTGATCATTGGCCGAGTCTTTGTCATTCTAGCTATTGTTCGATCCATTCAAATGGTCGTCTTCCGTTTTCTTCCCACGTCTCTCTGGTTTGGCTTTACATTTTAAAGCATTGGAGATCATTTTAGCTCAGCATAATTTTCTGCACTTCTTTATGTTCTCCCCTCTCCAATCAACATTAAAGCATGCTGTTCTTCTGAACAATGTCTGGCATGACAAATCTTTTTCAGGTTTTCAGAGAGAATTGCATGCACAACATGTGCTGGCTTCATTCGTAAATAAGGGCCAACTGAATGACACCTGTTTCTTCACATAATGAATGACCTCACTGATTGAACTCCACACTGCTATTATTTTGAACACGCCCCTTTCACTTAATTAATCAATTACACAGACTCAGGAGCATGTCATGCATAGCATGAATGTTGGGTCTGTTGGTTTCTCCGATTATTACACCAACTGGTAAATTATTTGCTATGTAATAATATGATTTATACCAAAAATAGCGATTGATCTGGTTAGTCGTATTGGACTGCTATTATTTTGAACACAACTGTATGTATGCTGGGGAAATTCACCCATGGTAGTGTCTCCCAAGACAAACTAGTCCTAGGTGAAGAGCTATTCAGAAGCCCCTTATGACTATGCCTTCCTGTGGGCCCACCACCTGCATGAAGGGCCACAGAGGTCTGGTGCCGTGTGGTTTGAGTGACAGCCAGGGGGAGCCTGGGTGATCCAATCTCTGGCTGCCAAAAATAGCTCCAACTGAGAGGAGCCCCTGGGGCAGACCCAGGACACGCTGGAGGGACTATGTCTCTCAGCTGGCTTGGGAAGGCCTCAGGTTCCCCTCAGACGAGCTGGACGAAGTAGCTGGGGAGAGAGAGGTCTGGGCTTCGCTGTGACTCGATCCCCCGGAGAAGATGGATGGATGTGAAAGAATAATCTCTGTTATGTTGTAAAGTTCAATTCTTTAAATTGGGTAGAGGGTTGGTGGGATCTCTATACTTGCCTCTCCTGACAATTCATATAACTCAATCCTGGTTAAATAAATATATGCACTTAGCTAGAATACATAATATACTTGTGATGTTATTCTGGTACAGTAATATCAAGTGACCTGTAGTTGATCTCTGCTGAATAATGATTTTTTTTTTTTTTTTTTTTAAAGATGGCGTTGCACAGATCCACATCTCTCCAACTTTATATTGATAATAAACATTGATTCACCATCAAGGCCAGTGGTCATTACTGCTGCCCTCTAGTGGACAAATGCATGCTGACGTAAGAAAAACAACCAATACATGTATGTTTAATTTAACTTTTTTTATTTGAATGTTAATTCCATGCTGTGGTTCAGTCAGAATACAGATGGTACTTGTGGCTCCGTTGAGAATATCCAGTAGTACAAATCAGATTCACGTTACACATACAGAACGGAGGGAGGAAGAGGAAATGAGCAGAGAAAGAGAAGGAGATGAGGAGGAAACCTGAAAGAGTCAGAGGAAAGGAGATACAGTAGGCCTCTACTTCCCCAACTGATTTTGTATAGAGCCAACGCAAAACTGCATTACAGTCAACAAGCCTTTCACCTGCCACACTCACATAGTTTTTGTCTGCTAAAGCCATGACCTAACTATCTGCCATTAGCAAAGCGCTAGAGCCTCGCAGCACACTTGGTCCAGGAGAGGACAGGAATTGAGGTCAGAGTGATGCTGGGACAGGGACAAACAGGGGACATTCTATTATTAAAAACCCTACTGATGAGGTGAAGCAGCAGGTTTGGTGACCACAAAGTAAACAGGGCACTTAGTTTTCCTAAAAACTTCAAAGTGTCCCTTTGAAACCTTCCGCAAATTCTGCATGGTTTTTCCCCCAAACTGAAATATAGACAAACACACATACACAGGAAAAAAAACAAACATCTTTAAATAAAACTCTTGCATATGAGTGTGATGATACAGGCGAGCGCACTTGGCAACAGATGAAAACAGCAAAAAGGAAAGCGAGAAGAGTAATGGAGGACGTTGTTAAAGGGTACATGCTTACAACACAAACCAAAAGAGTGGCGAGGTGACATGCATACGAGGAGAAAGAGTGAGACAGAGGAGAGACGGAGATGAGCGTGGGCTGAAGGAGAAACCCACCGAGAGAAGAGAGACAGCAGGACAGGAGACAGCGGGAGAGAAAAGAGGAAGAGGAGGGGCTGGTTGTGTGTGGTTCGCTCTCATTGGGCCTCGTCCTCCACATCTTGCAGTGCTTCTTTGTTCTGTTCTTCAGCTGAGGGACAGACACAAAGTGTTAAAAGGACACGAGACAGACTGGAAACCAGACAACGGATAAAACAGCCTGTAAAACAGCAGACGTGCTGAGGTGTCAGATCGTCAGGACTCAGTGTGATGAGCCGTCGTGTTCACGAGGGCTAGAAACAGTTTGATTTGATCAGATCCACAATCATGTTACCCACGCCTTGATTTTATTTGGTTTGTTTTTTGATTGTTTTGCTCATTCGGCTGATTTTTTGCATCATCCACAGTGATATCTGTTCACGTTTTTGTTCATGTTATTGATCATGTTCTTATTTTTGTTCATTTTCTGGTGGTTTGATTGTTGTTCATTTGATTTATTTTGACCCAACTGCAGACATGTAAAAATAAACCAGACTTCTATTAACACTTTGGATCAGTCATTTTAAATGCTGCAGCTCTTGTGAACCTACATAACACAGCTGCATTAGTGTGTTGTTGATTTATGTTAATATTGCCACTATATGTACACATCCAGTCAAAACTCTCTAACCTTCATTTAACCAGATAAGTCAGTTGAGAACCATTTCTCATTTACAATGACAATCTGGGTGAGAGGCACATACAGAGACAGACAATCATTCATACAGTCATACCTAGGGTCAATTTAAGAGTCACCAACTAAGCATGTTTCTGGTTGTGGGCGACAATCCACACAGACACAGAATCCCTGGCCCTGACCCTTACCCCCCCCCCCCGAACCAGCCTGAGTGATATTTTTGATAAAATCTCACCTGACAAACCAGCTTAGAAAACATTGCATTACCAAAAACCAAAATTCCAGTTTCTTCATTTCTATAAATATCCGGTTGCATGTTATAATCATTATGCTGTTTATGACAAAAATGGATTTCAGGTGTGGATTTAAGGTGCCAATATCCGTTTATACAGATGAATCTTGATAGAACTACAAAACTTCAATTTGACTAAAACTTCACGTGAGTGGTGGTTGTTGGACGTACGTAGTGTCAGTATAATGAGAGGTCTCTCAGACCAGAACGACCCTCCCGAACTTACCAACATACTGTATCATGACTCGTGCAGAGCAATGAAGCAGACTTGCGTCAGCGTTTTCTAAACTAGTCACATTGACTGGGGGCTCGAAATGCCTCGTCAAACGCCACCACTGGTTGCTTAGACAGGTTACCATGGCGACAGCACAGCCATCCATGTAATGAAGAATTAAGAGGCACAAATAACAAAAGGCTGGAGAATCTATCATGATTAAAATAGAGAGCTGAGCAGTGCTCATTAGCACCACAGCTATCTGGGATGCGAGGGAGGTGGAGGTGTTACCACAGCATAGCTTTGTCACACTGCTTCTCTAACACACATACAAATGTTCTGCTCAGTTTTATTAAAAGTACAGTCAGAGCAAAAAAAAATAAAAAATTCACCCAGTATAAACGGGTTTAACACTGCTCCTTTTCACAGGCCAGAGTGATTCTGACACATTAGTCTGTGGCTTTGAAAATTTAACAATATTACTTTTGTTGCAAATGACCACGACACTAAGGTAAAGCACCTGAAAATATTCTGAAAACAGTAGGGTTTATAAGATCAGAATAATGGCAAAAATCTGCAAGTGCATAAATAAAAACTGAGGACACAATATTAATTCCCACGTATTTCTGTTTTTAAGCGTACCAAACAACAACCATGCACACACATTTCTGCCATGTGATTTTTGGAAGTTTGGAGGTGGGTCTGAGAATCACTGGCTCTTTGACTTGTTTAACGCTGGATTATAACCTTCAGTTTGTTGATTTAATTTTTGGGTAGATTTTAGATTAGAGGTAAAGCCTATCCATAGTTGAGGCAACAGTATGGGATGAGATTCATCAAAACCGGATCTCATCGCATGCATTAACGTTTACATGACAAGCTCATTTCTACCTCCTCTGTAAATGTGTTTTTTAAACTACTGTACTTAATTTCACTCTGTAAAACGGCTTTACATTCTGCAGTTCATAGCTTAGCTGTATAGCATAGTTTTAGCTCATTTCTGAATCAACCAGGTTGACAAGATGTTCTAAAAATAATAAAGTAAAAACACTATTGAGTTGATTAAAACATGTTCATTATTAGCATTACAATTAGTATTATAAACAGTCTCTCACCGTCTCCCTGCACATCTGACGTCCATAGTGTCAAGTTGTCACGTAGCAACTGCATGATAAGTGTTGAGTCCTTATAGCTTTCCTCACTCAGCGTGTCCAGTTCTGCAATGGCATGGTCAAATGCCTGCTTTGCCAACCTGTCACCAGAGGAGACAAAGAAGAGTAAGAACACCGATCTGAGTGTAAATCGACCCTCCAGTGCCCGGGCCTGAGGGTGTGTGATCACCCCGTTCAGCTCTGAGACAGGCCTGGAACCTGTGCCCCACAAAAACATAAGAAGCTGTTGCTGCAGGTCAAACACATTCATGACACACCAACTCAAGTTTCCTGGGTTTCTATGAAACTTACAATAAACAACACTTGCGTTCCAAAAAGAAAGGAGGTGTTTATGTGAAAACAGGGTTTATTCTTTAAAGACCATTTTAAACTTGGTTAAATCACTTCGATTAACTTCAAACCTTTCATTAACCAGGTTTAGTTTTAGATTAAACTCAATTCTTTCTGCCAACAAACTTCCTACTGTAGTTTCCTGAAAAAAAGTTTCAAAAAGGTGCTGTTTATCAGGTTGTAAAATCTGGCCGTGTTACTATTATTAATCATCATCAATATCATTATTATTATGATTAATTTGCTCAAAAATTTATAAAGAAATTACAGTTTAAAAAACTGCACCGTTTTGTGAAGGAACCATTAGAAATCTTCCCTGCAACATGTGCACATACTCACTAGGTCTGGATCACATGACATGGCATCATTAATTTAAGTGTTTTAGTTGGTTTTAGGCATTGATGGGTTAAAGTAAGATATATTACACTCATTCCCAGTTTAGGCTAAATGCTCCTCAGCGTATGCTCTGCTGCTTCCACTGAGCTGATGATCAGCTGTGAAAACCTGGTCACTGCTGGTTCAAGCACCGAGTCAGGACTATTTAGCACTTGTCTGTGAAGACGGTCAGTGTGTCTGTACAGCGCAGAGACCAGGAGGCAGAACCTGCTGGAAAACCTAATGGCATTCTGTGGGGTTTGCCCGACGCATACCAACATGTTCTGAGTTTTCACTAAATCAAATTACTTGAGAAAGGTATAACCATGAGTCTATGCGGCTTCGACAGTCAGCTGTTTAGTGGGTTTACTGAATCTTCCCCGTTTCAAACAGCGGCTCCACATTCACTACTGCCCACTGTCTTCATTACCAACTGCACTCTATCCAGTCATTTAAACAGGGCTGCTGTTTGGTGCTCTAGTCGGAACAGCTGACCCCACTGATCTTTGTGAATGGGATTACGGACACTATTTTTAATACAGGTCACTGCTCCTGCCAGCGGCTACACACAATACAGTCCGACGTTCTGGATATAACAAATAATGAAACCTACCTGCAAGCACGGTCTGGTGAGTTGAGGATTTCATAATAAAAAACAGAGAAGTTGAGTGCCAGTCCCAGACGGATGGGATGCGTTGGAGGGAGTTCAGTCATGGAGATGTCGCTCGCAGCTTTGTACGCTACCAAACTGTTCTCTGCTGCCTCCTTCCTGTCGTTACCTGTGGCAAATTCTGCCAGGTACCTGTGGTAATCTCCCTTCCTAAGCAGAAGGGAAACACATCAAACATGTAGGATCTTTCACACATGCTGCAGTACAATAATCACCCCTGCAGTCCAGTGAACACAGTTCTGAGTGGTAGAGTTTCTGTGAGGTGAAGGCTATGTAGTGCTGGAACACAAGTTCAATTCTCAGAGCTCGCCTCTACAGTCGCCAGAACACAATTCAAAAGATTCAGATGTAAATGTCACTTTGTTCTTCAAAACACAAATGTATAAATTTAAAGTGGTAAGTGGCACTCCAGGGCCTCCACAAGGCTGGATTCAGACCATGACACCCGGGATTCCTGTGTGGAGAGGATAGGAAATGTGGGGGCCCCCGCTGACCTTACCTTACCTGTGCAAATGTCAATCTAACCCACCAACTAAATCACAAGTATTAGCTAACTGAGACAGAAGCTACTCAGAGTTTAGCTACAAGTATGTCACCCTAAGCTAGCTTGCCACATAGTAATTGGGGGGGGGGGCATGTAAAGACACGGGCTCATGTCTCAACACAACCTGGGTTCGGTTCCCTTTGCTGTGTGTCATCCCTCTCTACCACAATTCCAGTCCATCTCCACTATGTCCATCACACCTGAAGGCAGAAAATGCCAAAATACAGGGTGACCCAATAAAACAGGAACTTTTGAAGTGCGTATTGGCAGACATGAGCAAGTGGCAGCACTGCGAGACAGTGACCTTGAGCAAGTAAACACTCCGCCATTTTAGTGTTTTAAGGTTTCAATTACTATGAATGACATATTTTTCTTCCATCACTCTTGGTTTTACTGGAGTGTTAAAAAGTTCCCGTTTTTTTTGGGTCACCCTGTATTAAATTAGTACTGGCAATGCTTATGCAAAAGTTGCCTTGTCAACTCAGACACATTCTTCATAAAACTACTCATTCTGGTCTGGTACTGACAGTGTTTGGTCTAAATTCAATGTGTAAAACTTTTAGGACTATTTGCTTGGACACAAGCTAGAACGCCGCGTTTTGTATTTGTTCAGTTATTCACTCAAACAAATGGCAGAAAAAAAACCCATTACCATTAATTCTTGATTAAATGTGTGATATACTGTACAGTGCATCGTGCGTACATTTTGTAATAGAAAACCTTGGACTCTCCTGTGGTTGCACATTGGATGAGGTGCTTCTCCAGTACATCCAGAACATCGTTGCAGATTGTTTTCAGCTCCTTCTCAACCTGCAGAGCAAGAAAAAAAAAAAAAAAGCACAAACACACTGTTGTCAGTGACTGTGGGTTAAGTCCTGGAGGCCGGTTCCACCTGCATGCAAACACATTTTTGCAGCTTTCGACTTAGATCTGGACATTAGGGATGAGTGGGCTTTGAAAGCTTAAAAGCACCTCTTAATGAAGTGATTCTTAATTACTCAACCAGTGAGCATGAAGACTCTAAACGGCCTAAGTTACAAAATGCGAAAAATTCATTGCACGGGATACAACATCCAATCAGAGATTTAGAACAGCTAAATGTGTGATGTTAAGCAGGGATGCACTGACATACAGTACTGTGCAGAAGTTTTAGGCCTCGGGTTTGTTGTTTTACAAACTATAGTTACCAGAATACAATATACCAGAGTACACAAAGTATAAAACAAACATTGTAGCTTCTCCTCAATGAAGTGTCAACTGTTAAGTGTCATGTATCTTTAAACCTAAAGTGTTTTGAACTGTCTGAATCAGAAAATATAAGATCTATCTCAGTGAAACCACATCACATTCAGCTGCATGTCAAATGATTGTTTGGGTTACTTTTTAACCACAGGAGTGCACGGCACACTAAATACAGAGTGTTGCACTACCTGGTGAAGGCATTTAGTTCACATTTTTATTTTATATTGTGTGAAGATTTATACATTTTTATTTACAATCCTACAAGAACAACAAACCAAAAAGATGAAGATTTGCAGGTACCAATCCTAGAACAATTTTAGAAATATACTGATTCATTTTTTGCATGTTTGATGTCATTAGACATTAAGGTAAGACAGCAAATCTAAGGGGGTTGAAGGCTTCTGCGTAGTAATGGCTCTACCAGTGTTCACCTTTTTGACTGCTAGAAGCATTTCAGAAAAAAGAAACTGATGGCAGTGGCCAGTGTTTGCCATATGAGTTCCTGTCAGCACACAGGTCTGGTTCAGGATGGTAAAGCCCAGTTCAATATGTGCACAGCGGTCATTTAAGCATCCTGTCTGAACCTTCAGTGTCCCATTTGGAGAACACTGTACATTTGATGGTGAAAAATTAAAGAAATATCAGATACATTTCTATTTAACCACCAGAATTAGCCCAGAATTTTAGAATCTGCACTACAATACTATCCAACTATTACACATTTGCAATGGATAAATGGCAGAAACTACAGATACAACACATAATGTATCTGCCAACACAAAACTAGAATTAGTTGTGGACTGGTCCTTGTACCTGTTCAGAGCTGCTTCAACCTGTGAACCACCAAAAAATTAATTTGTTGTTCCGTGTGCAAAAGCCATGGAGCTGTAAGGTCTGTTACAACTATCACTTCATCAAAATTATTTTACAGTAATTGTTTCTGTTTATCTGTAGAAAAAGCAGCTGGTAACAGAAGTGTTACTGTACACAGTGGTCCCTCGCCGTATCACGGTTCACAGTCACCGTTTGTGGTTTCTTGTGTGTCCAGCTTCGTAGGTTGATCGTTGAAATTAAATTTGTTGTTTCTGGAGGCCATCATGGTTTTTTTTTGGAAAGCGTTTTTTTTTTGTTTCTCAACCAAATGTACTACGGAATCTACTTTGCGGATTTCGCCTATCGCGGGTTATTTTTAAAACATAACCCCCGCAATAAACGAGGGACCACTGTATTTCTATATTATTTTCTACATATTTTTAAGCTTTGGCTGGAGTTCTTAGTGTGCATCTGCTGCATGAACTGATGATTTATTACCTAGATATTGGAATTTGGCCTCAAATGCTTTCCAGGCTTTTTCCAGAACTCAGTAATAGCTACATGCTTTGATGGTGGTGGCTGCAGTCACCAAATTATGGACTGTGATCCGCTTAGATTAGATCTTTGATGATAGTTTTTTTGCAATTATAACTGTAAGACTAAAATTGTAATTACAATCCAAAAAACATTTTATACCCCTCGATAATGCAGGGTTTCTACAGTTGTTAGACACTTATAATTTATTCGTTGTAAAGACCATTGAAGGCCATTTTAACTATATTTTAGACTGATGTTTGGATAACTGATTGATACTTTCACTTTGATTGTAAAGAAATGCTATAGATGTAGAGCTAACATTTCTATATTGTACTCTTCAAATACGATTAAAATTTATAAAGCTGGGAATTTAAAATCAGAATTTAAACCTAAAAACATTAAAATGAACAAATTAAGAGGAAAAAACAAAAATGATCAAAACTTTGCAAAATAATTGCAAAACAAAACTAAAGAATGACATTTTCAAAATACAAACTGGAGAGACAAACATCAGCAAAGTCGGACTTGAACATGGGAGGATGTGCCTCCATTTGACAAAAAAATTAAAAACAACGAAAAAGATCAACTGCCTTTGATGATTATGGCTTAATAACGTCACATTTAAAAAGCCCATTTATACTCTACACCAAGTCCACATATGCATGCAGAGGGGGCGTACCCTCCGGTCTCAGCAGGCATCAAGTTACAAGTTTGGTAGGTTTTCGAGAGGCTTATGCATCCGTCCTCAACGTAGAAAACAGTGCAATGCCACCGGAAATTGTGGGGGTGCTCTAGCACAGTACATCTCACGTGGTGGAAGAATAGAAGAACAGAACGCAAAATAAAACACCGAAAGATTAACAGAAATGGCTCAACTTGTTGCGCACAGTCTGTGCCATAGACTGTATACATTAGTGTCATCTTGGGACATCTTGGAGCCAAAATCAGGATGCAACCATATTTGTACAAATGGCAGAGGTGCCAGCGGAGCATAGGGAAAGCTAACAAACTGCTAACCTACAGACACGCTAAAACTTCACCAAGCAGTGTTAAACAAAATCATATTACAGTGTTCTTAGTGTGAACACTTACCCATAACTGCAGTCGAGTGTATCTGAGGTAAAACTATGCCCATATTGAATATATAGAAGATACGAAGGTTCGACTCGGTCCGACTCCAGAGACACTAGTTACCATAGAAACATGTAATCGCACGGCAGTGACATTTTGGATTATTTGCCATAATATCTTAATAACGGAACAAAAAGTTAAAGATGGATCAGATCACTTATTAGAGGGAACAAATAAAACATTTGAAGCCATAATGACTCATGACCAAAAAAAATAAAAAAATAAAAAATTTTCGCTTAGTATTTTCAGTAGTGATCGACTGATATGGGTTTTTCAGGGCCGATACCGATAATTAGTAGTTAAGGAGGCCGATAACCGATATTTGGAGCCAATATTCATTTGCAGTAAAAGTGTAAAAAAATTGGCATAAAAATGTTGAATAATACAAACACTTAACTTGGTTTAAATGCCTGAAGCATGTTTATTTAACCAA